>JBAKBP010029368.1:0-27237 GCA_037953745.1 Lithodes maja
GTGTTGGCCGAAGCCGAAGTAATCCACCCTTGACTAAGAACTTAAGAAGTCCTCCACCCTCTACTTCGGATCGGCACTATTACGTTACGTTAAACAATAGTCCTCGAGCATCAAGCAAGGAATCTTCTGATAAAGTTAGATGCTTCTCGAATACTCGTAAGAAGTAAGTATCGGATTTTGAACAGCAATTCAATAAGTAACACACTGGCAATTAAAGGCTTTAAGTTGACATAAGAAGAATTATAAGAATAAACAATAGTAAATGGCAAACATTAAGAAGAAGTACTCCGACAATGCACTGACAATAGCCTACTAGGATTGTGCTCGTGGGCCACTAATCTCTAAAGTAGCTAAGCGTGCCACACATGAAATCAATAGTGCATAAACAATAACATACATAAGGAGAAGCTTCAATACTATGCTGTATCTGCTGGTCGAGCAAAGTCTAGCTGGGATATCTAAGGTTAGGAAACAATGGCTGAGCAAGCGGCTCGTAGCCTAGCGAGGTCCTTAAGACTGTGCGGCCAAATTACGTTAATTGACGGGATGCTCTCTTGAGAGATCCAGATCACTAGTATCTGGTTCTCTCCTGGCGATCCTCTCAAAGTCAAGCAAACGAGATAGCACAGTGTTGGGTGGCAGAGGCAAAAGCCCTCACTCGCAACACAGTGCTAAACTCTCAAGGTACACAGTCAGAAAGACCACCTAGGCTTCCCACGTCTCCGTTGCAATTGTACCGGTTCAACCAAAACCTAGTACTCATAGGAAATCACAACTCCCGAAACCCTATCCCAGTCTAGCATTACCTAAACCAGCAGAAAACAGGAACATGGATAATCGTACACAGGGAAATGCATATACGAGTGCAACAAACATCAATCAATCCTATTCTAGTTATCCCTTCCAAAATAGGCTATCTAACAGGCATATATCTCGTGAGAACTCAAGCGATAATACTTTGGCTGACTAAATCTGCACCAAAGGGATCATGGGTTAAAAAGGGACGAGAAGAGAAGAAGATAGGCTGTTCAGAGAGTAGAGAAAGTTCACATCAGTCGGAAGAATATGGATAGTTGCAAGGGATATGAGAAGTCGCTCTGCCTGATGAGTTCTAAAGAATTGTGGCGAGGACCTCTCCTTTTTATACTCGGCCCTCTAGCGGCATATCGCAAACTACTAAGGACCGCCCACTGACAATCATTACGTCATATTCTCTCTCAATCTGGGATCGACAAAGGATTTCCCACGCGCTTGAGGAGGGAGGAGGGAGGAGGGAGGGAGGCCTACCTACCTCGTGGCGCGCTCACTGGCCGTCGTTACATAACTCTCTCTTCTCCTCATTATATATAAGTCCCACACACAATACTTATATCTAATGATATAAAATAGAACTCGTTGACTTAGAAGAAAACAAAATACATAATTATAATACTTATAGTACAACGGCTCACGTAAACTGAGTTAGGAAACTCTACACGGACTACAGCCAAAGTTCCTGCCCTGACGATCCTAGCGAGAGTGGGGTCTGACTGAGCGTTCTGTACAGCATGCTCATACTCGGCATGCGTCACAGGTGTTACTTAAAACTATGGATATTGTAGGTTTCCTTGTTTCCTTACTCAAATTTCCTTTAGTGCCTATTTTTGTATTATGCATTTATGTATTATTATATTTATTTGACTTTTATATGTATTATGTATTTATGTATTATTATATTTATTTGACTTTTATATGTATTATGTATTTATGTATTGTTACGACCGGGCACTCGGGTACACTAGGGCTCTTACACAGGACTCGAGTATGGCTCGCTGCCACAACGGAAACACACGATCCCAACCCCAGAGTACTGCCAGCCGAACAAAAAACGCCACTACCCTCCAGAGTTCTATCTGCTATAACGGGGTATACAAGAACTCGGTACTAGCGTTTCACACAACAGACTAATAACAAGACGGGAGTTATCTAGTCTGGTCAACAATCGAACAAAGAAGAAAGTACTACAACACTAAAGAATAGTGTTGGCCGAAGCCGAAGTAATCCACCCTTGAACTAAGAACTTAAGAAGTCCTCCACCCTCTACTTCGGATCGGCACTATTACGTTACGTTAAACAATAGTCCTCGAGCATCAAGCAAGGAATCTTCTGATAAGTTAGATGCTTCTCGAATACTCATAAGAAGTAAGTATCGGATTTTGAACAGCAATTTAATGAATAACTCACTGGTAATTAAAGGCTTTAAATTGACATAAGAAGAATTATAAGAATAAGCAATAGGATATGGCAAACATTAAGAAGAAGTACTCCGACAATGCACTGGCAATAGCCTACTAAGATTGTGCTCGTGGGCCACTAATCTCTGAAGTAGCTAAGCGTGCCACACATGAAATCAATAGTGCTTAAACAATAATATACATAAGGAGAAGCTTCAATACTATACTGTATCTGCTGGTCGAGCAAAGTCTAGCTGGGATATCTAAGGTTAAGAGACAATGGCTGAGCAAGCGGCTCGTAGCCTAGCGAGGTCCTTAAGACTGTGCGGCCAAATTACGGTAATTGACGGGATGCTCTCTTGAGAGATCCAGATCACTAGTATCTGGTTCTCTCCTGGCGATCCTCTCAAAGTCAAGCAAATGAGATAGCACAGTGTTGGGTGGCACAGGCAAAAGCCCTCACTCGCAACACAGTGCTAAACTCCCACGGTACACAATCAAAAAGACCCCCTAGGCTTCCCACGTCTCCGTTGCAATTGTGCTGGTTCAACCAACCTAGCACTCATAGGAAATCACAACTCGAGGAACCCTATCCCAGTCTAGCATTACCTAAACCAGCAGAAAACAGGAACATGAATAATAGTACACAGGGAAATACATATACGAGTGCAACAAACATCAATCAATCCTATTCTAGTTAACCCTTCCAAAAATAGGCTATCTAACAGGCACTTATCTCGTGAGAACTCAAGCGATAATACTTTGGCTGACTAAATCTGCACCAAAGGGGTCATTGGTTAAAAAGGGACGAGAAGAGAAGAAAATAGGCTGTTCAGAGAGTAGAGAAAGTTCACATCAGTCGGAAGAATATCGATAGTTGCAAGGGATATGAGAGGTCGCTTTGCCTGATGAGTTCTGATCTAAAAATGGCGAGACCTCCCTTTTTATACTCGGCCCCGTAGCGAGCATAACGGCAATCATGACGTCACATTCTCTCTCTCAATCTGGGATCGACAAAGGATTTCCCACGCTTGAGGAGGGAGGGAGGGGGGAATTAGGCCTACCCCTCGTGGCGCGCTCACTGGTCGGTGTTACATAACTCTCTCTCTCTTCGCATCATTATATATATATAAATCCCACACACAATACTTATATCTAATGATATAAAATAGAACTCGTTGACTTAGAAGAAAACAAAATACATAATGATAATACTTATAGTACAACGGTTCACATAAACTGAGTTAGGAAACTCTACACAGACTACAGCCAAAGTTCCTGCCCTGACGATCCTAGCGAGGGTGGGGCCTGACTGGGCGTTCTGTACAGCATGCTCATACTCGACATGCGTCACACCTCCCCCAAGATTTTACTTGCTCAACCCTGAGCTAAAATCTGATATACAGAACCCCATCAAACCCCTCACACCCAGCGACCGCATGGCACTAAAACAACGCTGAGTTTATCACTAAAACACATCTTATAAAAAAAAAAAAATCACATTTCATAACTCCTCCCAACAATAGTAAAAGACATAATATCATGCTCCCAGAGCGAGCTTACAGCAGCTCAGCCGTTTGATAGTTCGTGGACTACTCAAACACTTTATAGGCTATGACAAACTTATACAATTATCTTCATCAAAAAGAAAGAGTTTTTATATGATTTTTATATTTTAATATGTTTTTTCCGGCTGCACTATAAGGGCAGCCTATTTTCTTCTATACCAAACGCTCAACAATCCTGCTTTACGACCCAATACGCTGGGCTACAACCGCGAGCCAACAAGCACCAAGCGCAAAATACTACTCAAACCAAAGCAGGAGGCTACCCGTGTGTCAATCTACCCAGGATCATATACCCCTGAACGACCACATGCAACCTCGTTGTCACAACCGGCAATATGGCTTATGTCCAGGTTATATACCAATAACCTTAGTGACCACCTGGTCAGCCTCATATTCCGATTGTGAAACTGGTCCAAGATCTCGAGAGGGTAATGATCTGGGTAAACTACACCGACCGGACCATAGGCTGGAACATAGATCTCGAAATGCCCCAGCGCATCATTGTCCTTTTCACTTTCATTCATCAGGCTCTGACACGTTGCTGGTGCATTCTTAAGTCCGTCAGGCATAACATTGCACTGGTAGGTACTCCCGTCCACAACAAAACCACATACCTCTTTAGCACGCTCGGACAAAGTTACAAGCAACGACCACTCACGACATTCCTTATCCCTCAGACCCTTCGTCCACACGTAATCCAGCTCTGCTTGCACCATAGGCTGTCGAGCAGGATTTATACGGTAGGGAATTAAACTGAGCCTTGCACTATCTCCAGCCTGCATGTCGGATTCCACCCCGTACATCAGGCCTGGAGAAGCAACAAACATGCGAAAGTACTGCCATAGCCTAGCAAACAACTGCCATGCACTGTCTCCACGAACAACATGCCTAGTGCCCTCCCACAACCCAGCCGAGACCGCAGCTTCTAACCTGTAGTCTCCCTCCTTCTCCACCTTCGTCCCTAGAACAGCCAGGTCATGAGAGGGACAATCAGTACCACCTGTGCAGTCACTCCCACAGTTCATTATTGCTAAGGCTTCCCCGCCGATACCGTACATGCGCACCCCCACATTCCTTGTGACGACATCTGCCTGCTCAGCATCACCGCTTTTAGAGACATGGCCAGATACAGTCGGTCTATGGTAGGGCTGTTGCATTAGACTAGAGCAGCATTGGGAGGCTATGCGACGACCGGGCACTGCGATACCACAGCCGACCTTACCAATCTGCTCAATGTCCTCCTTTTGACCACCACCCTTGGCAGCCATGGGTCGACCCTGACCTGGCAACCATGCCAAAGCCTCGTCGCCCACCTTAAACCACCGAAACAACGAGGCTAACGGTCTTTTAACATTCACGTGACCTGCCCGCGGAACATCTCGCACCGTCCGAGTTGTGAGACTCAGGGGCTCGGCACGACCAGTGGGGTATGAACCGAGCTGGTGCTGGAGTGCTGCACACTGCTGCTCAGGCAGGTGCTCTAGCGCTTCCACAGCCACCAGACTCGTGTCCCCCGCCCACTGCTTCGCCGAGACATGACAATCCCTACTCTCCTCCACCTGTGCCCTACTACCCCCCTCTCCTTCTCCACCTTGACCGCGGCAGACCAACGCAGGGACAGTAGGCTGCTCAGGTGGTTGCCTCACAAACTCCTCCAACAGGTTCACATGACATGCTTCCCCGTCCTCGTGTTTAATCTCGACAGCACCATTACCACACTTCTGAACTTCCGGATCCTCCAACTGCAGTTTACAAATATCTGAGGGAACCAACCTGTCTAGATGCTTCCGAAGCAACCCAAGTCCTCCCCCAATATCAAACTGAGCAACCCTTTTTTCTCTCCGTGTGCAACGTTGCTGCCCCGGAGTCTCTTCCGGCCCTACCTCCTCACTAGCTGTGACAGGTCCTGGGGCCTCTCCAGACTCTAACATAGGTGCCAATACTGAATCACCCAGGAGAGCCGCCGAGTCAAAACTCTTAAAACCAACTCCAGCTTTAGCCTCCTCCTGTTGATCGTTCCTCTGCTGGTCTGAAGACGGAGGACTAGGCTGTGACACTTTAGCTGCCCGAGCTCGGGTGACAGCACACGCCATGGGTTGTGCCTGGCACCGCTCGACACACTCTTGCTCTTCCCTACTCACGTCGGCCGTCCTCTCGGCAACGACTAAGGGTAGAACCTCAGAAGCGGGCATTGCAAAGTCGTTGCCGAGAAGAAGGTCGACGCCCTCCACTGGCAGTTTCTCCACAATCCCGACATCCAATTCACGTGTCACACCATCCACCTCCAACTCCAACCGCACCAGCGGGTATGACCGAGTTGCATTAATACCCTGCACCACTACCACCCGAGCCGCATTTATAGGGTAGCCAGTCAAGTTATTCATCAGAGTCTGGGAAGCACCTGTATCACGCAAGACCTCTACTCCATGCTTGCGCCCCGCCCACATCACGCAACCCCGTCCTCTATGGTCGCAAAAAACATCCTGAGCAGGGTTCGAGCCTCCCAGGTGCTTCTGCATTGGCTGTGCCTCAGCCTCTGACGAACTGCCCCGGGCAAACTCAGAAAACTTCGGAGACACACCAATGTTGCAGGCCAAAGACACAGCTGCTGTAGGTGGTTTGCTAGGACAGACTCTTGCAAAGTGCCCCTTTTCATGACAATGATAACACTCCAACTCCCCTCTGGGCTTCCCTTGGTACTGGGAAGGGCCCTGCCCCTTCTTAAATGGGACGGTGTTAGTCTTGTGGTCAGTCTTGGTATCATAGCTCTTGTACTTGTTTGCATAATGTATATCACTAACTCGGGGGGGTGGGGTGTCACGCCCCTTGTTACCTGCCTCACTACGCTGGGCAGACCCGCACCCACGAATTAATGATAGCCGGAGGTCAGCCATCTCAGCTGCCTCCTGTAGAGTTTTAGGGTTCTTTTCTTTAATAGTTAAAGTCATATCTGCACCAGTACACTTATAAAACTGCTCGAGCAGAAACAGCTCAGTCAACTGTTCGGCCGTCTCAGCTTTCTCAGAACGTGTCCAGTTAGCAAGTGCATCTTTTAAGTCCCGGGCATGTTCAAGAAAGGTCGCCTCCCTAGTCTTCGTAACACCCCGAAACTTCAATCGATATGTTTCTGGTTGCAACTCGTATGCCCGTAGGACAGCTCTCTTCAATACTGGGTAGTCAATGCAAGACTCTAAAGGCAGTGCATCATAAGCCTTCAGACCCTTACCCGTAAGTCTTGAGGAGACTAGAGCTGCCCACTTCTCTTCAGGCCAATTATGCTCCCTACACTTCTTCTCAAAACGATTAAAAAATTCTGTGACTTCAGTTTCACTAAATGCCGGCACCAATTTGACTAAGTGAGACAAGGACTGTTCTCTTACTTGGCCCTCACGGCCCATCCGAATCCCTGTCGACTCTGCACGAGTCTTATCTAAATCTATTTGAGCACAATATTTCTCTGAGTCGTACCTAAGCTCAGCCTCGTGCCTCCTCGTCTCATTCTCCTGCCTTCTAGACTCAGCCTCAATCTCATGCCTCCTAGTCTCATTCTCCATCTCCTGCCTCCTAGACTCATTCTCCATCTCCTGCTTCCTAGCCTCATTCTCCATTTTAGCAAGCTCGAGTTTAAATATCATCTCAGGAGACAGGCCGGAAGAGGGAGCTGCCACTACTGAAGGAGGGGGGGCAAGAACTGGGGAACCACCATACGCACCGCCCGAGGGCACTCCAGTCTTCCAATGCTCATCCCTCTGTGGGAGAGTGCTAACCTCCGGCAACTGAGTGGACTGCACTGTGGGAGTCGAGTGAGAGGGGATCTGGGGAGGAACCCCCCCAAACGCCCTCTCCTCCGAAACCCCATGTCGCCCACGCAACACCCAGGAAATCAGCTCCCCCTTGGACATCCCTCCTACATTGGATAGACCCAAAACCTTGGCTATCAGGTGCAAGCCATAAACATTCACCCCAGTCAGCCTCTCCTCCGTCACGTGGTACTGCTTACTCACAAAAAGTCTAGCATCCTCCTCACTAGTTACTAACGGCACCTCCTCAAATAGCATCTCTCGCTCCTCGTCAGTACTAGGGCCCGACATACTGAAGTTCACCAAAAAATTCTCGAGACAAAAGTGTTAAACTCCCTTATGCAAGCACTAATTACTAAATTAACTGGAGTCTCTTAAATGCTCTCCTAATTGCCTTACAAAAAAAAATATTCTTCAATATGTACGCTAAAGTACCAACAAACAAATGTTGTACAACTCTGCAAAAAATTATACTGTTCACAAAATCCTAAGCAAGGTCGCCATTTGTTACGACCGGGCACTCGGGTACACTAGGGCTCTTACACAGGACTCGAGTATGGCTCGCTGCCACAACGGAAACACACGATCCCAACCCCAGAGTACTGCCAGCCGAACAAAAAACGCCACTACCCTCCAGAGTTCTATCTGCTATAACGGGGTATACAAGAACTCGGTACTAGCGTTTCACACAACAGACTAATAACAAGACGGGAGTTATCTAGTCTGGTCAACAATCGAACAAAGAAGAAAGTACTACAACACTAAAGAATAGTGTTGGCCGAAGCCGAAGTAATCCACCCTTGAACTAAGAACTTAAGAAGTCCTCCACCCTCTACTTCGGATCGGCACTATTACGTTACGTTAAACAATAGTCCTCGAGCATCAAGCAAGGAATCTTCTGATGAGTTAGATGCTTCTCGAATACTCATAAGAAGTAAGTATCGGATTTTGAACAGCAATTTAATGAATAACTCACTGGTAATTAAAGGCTTTAAATTGACATAAGAAGAATTATAAGAATAAGCAATAGGATATGGCAAACATTAAGAAGAAGTACTCCGACAATGCACTGGCAATAGCCTACTAAGATTGTGCTCGTGGGCCACTAATCTCTGAAGTAGCTAAGCGTGCCACACATGAAATCAATAGTGCTTAAACAATAATATACATAAGGAGAAGCTTCAATACTATACTGTATCTGCTGGTCGAGCAAAGTCTAGCTGGGATATCTAAGGTTAAGAGACAATGGCTGAGCAAGCGGCTCGTAGCCTAGCGAGGTCCTTAAGACTGTGCGGCCAAATTACGGTAATTGACGGGATGCTCTCTTGAGAGATCCAGATCACTAGTATCTGGTTCTCTCCTGGCGATCCTCTCAAAGTCAAGCAAATGAGATAGCACAGTGTTGGGTGGCACAGGCAAAAGCCCTCACTCGCAACACAGTGCTAAACTCCCACGGTACACAATCAAAAAGACCCCCTAGGCTTCCCACGTCTCCGTTGCAATTGTGCTGGTTCAACCAACCTAGCACTCATAGGAAATCACAACTCGAGGAACCCTATCCCAGTCTAGCATTACCTAAACCAGCAGAAAACAGGAACATGAATAATAGTACACAGGGAAATACATATACGAGTGCAACAAACATCAATCAATCCTATTCTAGTTAACCCTTCCAAAAATAGGCTATCTAACAGGCACTTATCTCGTGAGAACTCAAGCGATAATACTTTGGCTGACTAAATCTGCACCAAAGGGGTCATTGGTTAAAAAGGGACGAGAAGAGAAGAAAATAGGCTGTTCAGAGAGTAGAGAAAGTTCACATCAGTCGGAAGAATATCGATAGTTGCAAGGGATATGAGAGGTCGCTTTGCCTGATGAGTTCTGATCTAAAAATGGCGAGACCTCCCTTTTTATACTCGGCCCCGTAGCGAGCATAACGGCAATCATGACGTCACATTCTCTCTCTCAATCTGGGATCGACAAAGGATTTCCCACGCTTGAGGAGGGAGGGAGGGGGGAATTAGGCCTACCCCTCGTGGCGCTCACTGGTCGGTGTTACATAACTCTCTCTCTCTTCGCATCATTATATATATATAAATCCCACACACAATACTTATATCTAATGATATAAAATAGAACTCATTGACTTAGAAGAAAACAAAATACATAATGATAATACTTATAGTACAACGGTTCACATAAACTGAGTTAGGAAACTCTACACAGACTACAGCCAAAGTTCCTGCCCTGACGATCCTAGCGAGGGTGGGGCCTGACTGGGCGTTCTGTACAGCATGCTCATACTCGACATGCGTCACAGTATTATTATATTTATTTGACTTTTATATGTATTTATTATATATATATGTATTATGTTTTTTTTTTTTTTTTTTTTTTTTTTTTTTTTTTGTATTTACCTATTACATAATTATATTTATTATATACAGTATATGTTTGTATTATGTATTTATTATTTTTGTATTTTATGTTATTTCCTTACATATATACTGTAGTTATTGTGACACATCGTAACCCTTACAGTACCGGTGAAGTCTTTGTGTTATCATTTCAGCTATATATAGATGTTGTGTAGCTTAGGAAGGATATATGGTAGTTATTGTGACACATCGTAACCCTTACAGTACCGGTGAAGTCTTTGTGTTATCATTTCAGCTATATATAGATGTTGTGTAGCTTAGGAAGGATATATGGTAGTTATTGTGACACATCGTAACCCTTACAGTACCGGTGAAGTCTTTGTGTTATCATTTCAGCTATATATAGATGTTGTGTAGCTTAGGAAGGATATATGGTAGTTATTGTGACACATCGTAACCCTTACAGTACCGGTGAAGTCTTTGTGTTATCATTTCAGCTATATATAGATGTTGTGTAGCTTAGGAAGGATATATGGTAGTTATTGTGACACATCGTAACCCTTACAGTACCGGTGAAGTCTTTGTGTTATCATTTCAGCTATATATAGATGTTGTGTAGCTTAGGAAGGATATATGGTAGTTATTGTGACACATCGTAACCCTTACAGTACCGGTGAAGTCTTTGTGTTATCATTTCAGCTATATATAGATGTTGTGTAGCTTAGGAAGGATATATGGTAGTTATTGTGACACATCGTAACCCTTACAGTACCGGTGAAGTCTTTGTGTTATCATTTCAGCTATATATAGATGTTGTGTAGCTTAGGAAGGATATATGGTAGTTATTGTGACACATCGTAACCCTTACAGTACCGGTGAAGTCTTTGTGTTATCATTTCAGCTATATATAGATGTTGTGTAGCTTAGGAAGGATATATGGTAGTTATTGTGACACATCGTAACCCTTACAGTACCGGTGAAGTCTTTGTGTTATCATTTCAGCTATATATAGATGTTGTGTAGCTTAGGAAGGATATATGGTAGTTATTGTGACACATCGTAACCCTTACAGTACCGGTGAAGTCTTTGTGTTATCATTTCAGCTATATATAGATGTTGTGTAGCTTAGGAAGGCTATATGGTAGTTATTGTGACACATCGTAACCCTTACAGTACCGGTGAAGTCTTTGTGTTATCAGTGTAGCTTAGGAAGGATATATGGTAGTTATTGTGACACATCGTAACCCTTACAGTACCGGTGAAGTCTTTGTGTTATCATTTCAGCTATATACTATGAGTATGTGTAGCTTAGGAAGGATATATGGTAGTTATTGTGACACATCGTAACCCTTACAGTACCGGTGAAGTCTTTGTGTTATCATTTCAGCTATATATAGATGTTGTGTAGCTTAGGAAGGATATATGGTAGTTATTGTGACACATCGTAACCCTTACAGTACCGGTGAAGTCTTTGTGTTATCATTTCAGCTATATATAGATGTTGTGTAGCTTAGGAAGGATATATGGTAGTTATTGTGACACATCGTAACCCTTACAGTACCGGTGAAGTCTTTGTGTTATCATTTCAGCTATATATAGATGTTGTGTAGCTTAGGAAGGATATATGGTAGTTATTGTGACACATCGTAACCCTTACAGTACCGGTGAAGTCTTTGTGTTATCATTTCAGCTATATATAGATGTTGTGTAGCTTAGGAAGGATATATGGTAGTTATTGTGACACATCGTAACCCTTACAGTACCGGTGAAGTCTTTGTGTTATCATTTCAGCTATATATAGATGTTGTGTAGCTTAGGAAGGATATATGGTAGTTATTGTGACACATCGTAACCCTTACAGTACCGGTGAAGTCTTTGTGTTATCATTTCAGCTATATATAGATGTTGTGTAGCTTAGGAAGGATATATGGTAGTTATTGTGACACATCGTAACCCTTACAGTACCGGTGAAGTCTTTGTGTTATCATTTCAGCTATATATAGATGTTGTGTAGCTTAGGAAGGATATATGGTAGTTATTGTGACACATCGTAACCCTTACAGTACCGGTGAAGTCTTTGTGTTTCCATTTCAGCTATATATAGATGATGTGTAGCTTAGGAAGGATATATGGTAGTTAAAAGGATTAATTGATATAGTCTGTAATCTTTTAATGGGTAGACGTCCTTCCTAAGCTGAATGAAATCGTCTAATGGTTGCCAGAATATGATGAAAAGAATGTCACCGGTATTGAAGGGGTTAATTTTGATCAGCATAAAGACATACCCACTTTTTGACCCCTTCTGTACCGGCGACGTCTTTTAATTTTGATCTAGCTATATATAGACGATGTTGTGTAGTTTAAGAAGGGGTAAGTGAGATGGTTCGAAGCCTCTTTATTGCTGGAGGCCCTTTTTAAACTGAATACAATCGTTTGAAAGTTGTCAGAAACATAAAGTTAAAAAGACGTCGGTGGTACAGAAAGGGTTAAGACAAACACGAACATTTACACTCAGATTGGAATTTAACTTAACATGATTTCATCAATATAATAATTATATAGTATGTGGACATCGCATTTATCTCACACACACACTCATTCTCTCTCTCTCTCTCTCTCTCTCTCTCTCTCTCTCTCTCTCTCTCTCTCTCTCTCTCTCTCTCTCTCTCTCTCTCTCTCTCTCTCTCTCTCGCTCTCTCTTTCTATATATATATCTGCCAAAACTGTGCGAAAAGGGAACTAAAAGATGTAAACTCATGGACGTAAAAACAAAGGGTTGGAAGTGAGAGGGAGAGAGACCTGAATATGGATGTATTGTGGGAGAGAGAGAGACAGAGAGAGACCTGAATATGGATGTATTGTGGGAGAGACAGAGAGAGACCTGAATATGGATGTATTGTGGGAGAGAGAGAGAGAGAGAGAGAGACCTGAATATGGATGTATTATGGGAGAGAGAGAGAGACAGAGAGAGACCTGAATATGGATGTATTGTTGGAGAGAGACAGAGAGAGACCTGAATATGGATGTATTGTGGGAGAGAGACAGAGAGACCTGAATATGGATGTATTGTGGGAGAGAGAGAGAGAGATGCCTGAATATGGATGTATTGTGGGAGAGAGAGAGAGAGAGACGCCTGAATATGGATGTATTGTGGGAGAGAGAGAGAGAGAGACAGACGCCTGAATATGGATGTATTGTGGGAGAGAGAGAGTGACAGAGAGACGCTTGAATATGGATGTATTGTGGGAGAGAGACCGAGACAGAGACGCCTGAATATGGATGTATTGTGGGAGAGAGAGAGAGAGACGCCTGAATATGGATGTATTGTGGGAGAGAGAGAGAGAGACGCCTGAATATGGATGTTTGTGGGAGAGAGAGAGAGAGAGAGATGCCTGAATATGGATGTTTGTGGGAGAGAGAGAGAGAGACAGAGAGAGACCTGAATATGGATGTATTGTGGGAGAGAGAGAGAGAGACCTGAATATGGATGTATTGTGGGAGAGAGAGAGGGAGAGAGACCTGAATATGGATGTATTGTGGAGAGAGAGAGAGAGAGAGACGGAGAGAGACCTGAATATGGATGTATTGTGGGAGAGAGAGAGACAGAGAGATACCTGAATATGGATGTATTGTGGGAGAGACAGAGAGAGACCTGAATATGGATGTATTGTGGGAGAGAGAGAGAGAGAGACAGAGAGAGACCTGAATATGGATGTATTGTTGGAGAGACAGAGAGAGACCTGAATATGGATGTATTGTGGGAGAGAGACCGAGAGACCTGAATATGGATGTATTGTGGGAGAGAGAGCGAGAGAGATGCCTGAATATGGATCTATTGTGGGAGAGAGAGAGAGAGAGAGAGACGCCTGAATATGGATGTATTGTGGGAGAGAGAGAGAGAGAGACAGACGCCTGAATATGGATGTATTGTGGGAGAGAGAGAGGGACAGAGAGAGACGCTTGAATATGGATGTATTGTGGGAGAGAGACCGAGACAGAGACACCTGAATATGGATGTATTGTGGGAGAGAGAGAGAGAGACGCCTGAATATGGATGTATTGTGGGAGAGAGAGAGAGAGAGACGCCTGAATATGGATGTTTGTGGGAGAGAGAGAGAGACGCCTGAATATGGATGTTTGTGGGAGAGAGAGAGAGACGGAGAGAGACGCCTGAATATGGATGTTTGTGGGAGAGAGAGAGAGAGAGACGCCTGAATATGGATGTTTGTGGGAGAGAGAGAGAGACAGAGAGAGACGCCTGAATATGGATGTTTGTGGGAGAGAGAGAGAGAGAGAGAGAGAGACTCCTGAATATGGATGTATTGTGGGAGAGAGAGAGAGAGACTCCTGAATATGGATGTATTGTGGGAGAGAGAGACAGAGAGAGAGAGACGCCTGAATATGGATGTTTGTGGGAGAGAGAGACAGAGAGAGAGAGACGCCTGAATATGGATGTTTGTGGGAGAGAGAGAGAGAGAGAGAGAGAGAGAGAGAGAGAGAGAGAGAGAGAGACACGCCTGAATATGGATGTTTGTGAGAGAGAGAGAGACGCCTGAATATGGATGTTTGTGGGAGAGAGACAGAGAGAGAGACGCCGGAATATGGATGTTTGTGGGAGAGAGAGAGAGAGACGCCTGAATATGGATGTTTGTGGGAGAGAGAGAGACAGAGACGCCTGAATATGGATGTTTGTGGGAGAGAGAGACAGAGAGAGAGAGAGACGCCTGAATATGGATGTATTGTGGGAGAGAGAGACCGAGAGAGACGCCTGAATATGGATGTTTGTGGGAGAGAGAGAGAGACGCCTGAATATGGATGTTTGTGGGAGAGAGAGACAGAGAGAGAGAGAGACGCCTGAATATGGATGTTTGTGGGAGAGAGAGACGCCTGAATATGGATGTTTGTGGGAGAGAGAGACGCCTGAATATGGATGTTTGTGGAAGCGACAGAGAGAGACGCCTGAATATGGATGTTTGTGGGAGAGAGAGAGAGAGAGAGACGCCTGAATATGGATGTATTGTGGGAGAGAGAGAGACAGAGAGAGACCTGAATATGGATGTATTGTGGGAGAGAGAGAGAGACCTGAATATGGATATATTGTGGGAGAGAGAGAGAGACAGAGAGAGACCTGAATATGGATGTATTGTGGGAGAGAGAGAGAGAGAGAGAGAGAGAGACGCCTGAATATGGATGTATTGTGAGAGAGAGACAGAGACGCCTGACTATGGATGTTTGTGAGAGAGAGAGAGAGAGAGAGAGAGACGCCTGAATATGGATGTTTGTGAGAGAGAGAGAGAGACGCCTGAATATGGATGTTTGTGGGAGAGAGAGAGAGAGAGACGCCTGAATATGGATGTTTGTGGGAGAGAGAGAGAGAGAGAGACGCCTGAATATGGATGTTTGTGGGAGAGAGAGACAGAGAGATGCCTGAATATGGATGTATTGTGGGAGAGAGAGAGAGAGACGCCTGAATATGGATGTTTGTGGGAGAGAGAGAGAGAGAGAGAGACGCCTGAATATGGATGTTTGTGGGAGAGAGAGAGAGAGAGAGAGAGACGCCTAAATATGGATGTTTGTGGGAGAGAGAGACAGAGAGACGCCTGAATATGGATGTATTGTGGGAGAGAGAGAGAGAGACGCCTGAATATGGATGTTTGTGGGAGAGAGAGAGAGAGAGAGACGCCTGAATATGGATGTATTGTGGGAGAGAGAGAGAGAGAGAGAGACGCCTGAATATGGATGTTTGTGGGAGAGAGAGAGGGACGCCTGAATATGGATGTATTGTGGGAGAGAGAGAGAGAGACGCCTGAATATGGATGTTTGTGGGAGAGAGAGAGAGACGCCTGAATATGGATGTTTGTGGGAGAGAGAGAGAGACGCCTGAATATGGATGTATTGTGGGAGAGAGAGAGAGAGAGAGAGACGCCTGAATATGGATGTTTGTGGGAGAGAGAGAGGGACGCCTGAATATGGATGTATTGTGGGAGAGAGAGAGAGAGACGCCTGAATATGGATGTTTGTGGGAGAGAGAGGGACGCCTGAATATGGATGTATTGTGGGAGAGAGAGAGAGAGACGCCTGAATATGGATGTTTGTGGGAGAGAGAGAGAGAGAGAGACGCCTGAATATGGATGTTTGTGGGAGAGAGAGAGAGAGAGGGACGCCTGAATATGGATGTATTGTGGGAGAGAGAGAGAGAGAGAGAGAGAGACGCCTGAATATGGATGTATTGTGGGAGAGAGAGAGAGAGATTTACATATATTTACATATATACACTGGCCACACAGACCTTACGATCCAAACGATATTGTCAGGACTTATTCTAGTAAAGATGGCATACCCGATAGAAAATGAAAGTTGAAGGAAAGGATAGAAAAAGAGAGAGAGAGAGAGAGAGAATACAAACATATTATTGAACAATGGGCATATAGTTCGTGAATTAATTAAGTTCCATCCGGCTCCATTTTCCCTTTGAACGATTACTATAACCTGTTCAGTAAAATTAGGCCAAAATCATAATCCCTAACCTCTTATAACCCAAGAAGAGGTAGAGCAAATGGGCTAAAGTTCTCTACAGCTATTCCCTGGTTGACTCTTCCCACAGGGTAGAACAAAAACTACTCAATTACTTAAGGGGAGATGGGAGCATTTGTTTCCTTATTGTTTTATTTGGTTTATTATTTGTTTAGCTTCCTCCCTAGACCTCCACCAAGCTGTAAAACACACACACAAAAAGACATTGTTTTATTTGGTTTATTATTTGTTTAGCTTCCTCCCTAGACCTCCACCAAGCTGTAAAACACACACACAAAAAGACAAATTGTTTTATTTGGTTTATTATTTGTTTAGCTTCCTCCCTAGACCTCCACCAAGCTGTAAAACACACACACAAAAAGACAAATTGTTTTATTTGGTTTATTATTTGTTTAGCTTCCTCCCTAGACCTCCACCAAGCTGTAAAACACACACACAAAAAGACAAATTGTTTTATTTGGTTTATTATTTGTTTAGCTTCCTCCCTAGACCTCCACCAAGCTGTAAAACACACACACAAAAAGACAAATTGTTTTATTTGGTTTATTATTTGTTTAGCTTCCTCCCTAGACCTCCACCAAGCTGTAAAACACACACACAAAAAGACAAATTGTTTTATTTGGTTTATTATTTGTTTAGCTTCCTCCCTAGACCTCCACCAAGCTGTAAAACACACACACAAAAAGAAATTGTTTTATTTGGTTTATTATTTGTTTAGCTTCCTCCCTAGACCTCCACCAAGCTGTAAAACACACACACAAAAAGACAAATTGTTTTATTTGGTTTATTATTTGTTTAGCTTCCTCCCTAGACCTCCACCAAGCTGTAAAACACACACACAAAAAGACAAATTGTTTTATTTGGTTTATTATTTGTTTAGCTTCATCCCTAGACCTCCACCAAGCTGTAAAACACACACACAAAAAGACAAATTGTTTTATTTGGTTTATTACTTGTTTAGCTTCCTCCCTAGACCTCCACCAAGCTGTAAAACACACACACAAAAAGACAAATTGTTTTATTTGGTTTATTATTTGTTTAGCTTCCTCCCTAGACCTCCACCAAGCTGTAAAACACACACACAAAAAGACAAATTGTTTTATTTGGTTTATTATTTGTTTAGCTTCCTCCCTAGACCTCCACCAAGCTGTAAAACACACACACAAAAAGACAAATTATTTTATTTGGTTTATTATTTGTTTAGCTTCCTCCCTAGACCTCCACCAAGCTGTAAAACACACACACAAAAAGACAAATTGTTTTATTTGGTTTATTATTTGTTTAGCTTCCTCCCTAGACCTCCACCAAGCTGTAAAACACACACACAAAAAGACAAATTGTTTTATTTGGTTTATTATTTGTTTAGCTTCCTCCCTAGACCTCCACCAAGCTGTAAAACACACACACAAAAAGACAAATTGTTTTATTTGGTTTATTATTTGTTTAGCTTCCTCCCTAGACCTCCACCAAGCTGTAAAACACACACACAAAAAGACAAATTGTTTTATTTGGTTTATTATTTGTTTAGCTTCCTCCCTAGACCTCCACCAAGCTGTAAAACACACACACAAAAAGACAAATTGTTTTATTTGGTTTATTATTTGTTTAGCTTCCTCCCTAGACCTCCACCAAGCTGTAAAACACACACACAAAAAGACAAATTGTTTTATTTGGTTTATTATTTGTTTAGCTTCCTCCCTAGACCTCCACCAAGCTGTAAAACACACACACAAAAAGACATTGTTTTATTTGGTTTATTATTTGTTTAGCTTCCTCCCTAGACCTCCACGAAGCTGTAAAACACACACACAAAAAGACAAATTGTTTTATTTGGTTTATTATTTGTTTAGCTTCCTCCCTAGACCTCCACCAAGCTGTAAAACACACACACAAAAAGACAAATTGTTTTATTTGGTTTATTATTTGTTTAGCTTCCTCCCTAGACCTCCACCAAGCTGTAAAACACACACACAAAAAGACATTGTTTTATTTGGTTTATTATTTGTTTAGCTTCCTCCCTAGACCTCCACCAAGCTGTAAAACACACACACAAAAAGATAAATTGTTTTATTTGGTTTATTATTTGTTTAGCTTCCTCCCTAGACCTCCACCAAGCTGTAAAACACACACACAAAAAGACATTGTTTTATTTGGTTTATTATTTGTTTAGCTTCCTCCCTAGACCTCCACCAAGCTGTAAAACACACACACAAAAAGACAAATTGTTTTATTTGGTTTATTATTTGTTTAGCTTCCTCCCTAGACCTCCACCAAGCTGTAAAACACACACACAAAAAGACAAATTGTTTTATTTGGTTTATTATTTGTTTAGCTTCCTCCCTAGACCTCCACCAAGCTGTAAAACACACACACAAAAAGACATTGTTTTATTTGGTTTATTATTTGTTTAGCTTCCTCCCTAGACCTCCACCAAGCTGTAAAACACACACACAAAAAGACAAATTGTTTTATTTGGTTTATTATTTGTTTAGCTTCCTCCCTAGACCTCCACCAAGCTGTAAAACACACACACAAAAAGACATTGTTTTATTTGGTTTATTATTTGTTTAGCTTCCTCCCTAGACCTCCACCAAGCTGTAAAACACACACACAAAAAGACAAATTGTTTTATTTGGTTTATTATTTGTTTAGCTTCCTCCCTAGACCTCCACCAAGCTGTAAAACACACACACAAAAAGACAAATTGTTTTATTTGGTTTATTATTTGTTTAGCTTCCTCCCTAGACCTCCACCAAGCTGTAAAACACACACACAAAAAGACAAATTGTTTTATTTGGTTTATTATTTGTTTAGCTTCCTCCCTAGACCTCCACCAAGCTGTAAAACACACACACAAAAAGACAAATTGTTTTATTTGGTTTATTATTTGTTTAGCTTCCTCCCTAGACCTCCACCAAGCTGTAAAACACACACACAAAAAGACATTGTTTTATTTGGTTTATTATTTGTTTAGCTTCCTCCCTAGACCTCCACCAAGCTGTAAAACACACACACAAAAAGACATTGTTTTATTTGGTTTATTATTTGTTTAGCTTCATCCCTAGACCTCCACCAAGCTGTAAAACACACACACAAAAAGATAAATTGTTTTATTTGGTTTATTATTTGTTTAGCTTCCTCCCTAGACCTCCACCAAGCTGTAAAACACACACACAAAAAGACAAATTGTTTTATTTGGTTTATTATTTGTTTAGCTTCCTCCCTAGACCTCCACCAAGCTGTAAAACACACACACAAAAAGACAAATTATTTTATTTGGTTTATTATTTGTTTAGCTTCCTCCCTAGACCTCCACCAAGCTGTAAAACACACACACAAAAAGACAAATTGTTTTATTTGGTTTATTATTTGTTTAGCTTCCTCCCTAGACCTCCACCAAGCTGTAAAACACACACACAAAAAGACAAATTGTTTTATTTGGTTTATTATTTGTTTAGCTTCCTCCCTAGACCTCCACCAAGCTGTAAAACACACACACAAAAAGACAAATTGTTTTATTTGGTTTATTATTTGTTTAGCTTCCTCCCTAGACCTCCACCAAGCTGTAAAACACACACACAAAAAGACAAATTGTTTTATTTGGTTTATTATTTGTTTAGCTTCCTCCCTAGACCTCCACCAAGCTGTAAAACACACACACAAAAAGACATTGTTTTATTTGGTTTATTATTTGTTTAGCTTCCTCCCTAGACCTCCACCAAGCTGTAAAACACACACACAAAAAGACAAATTGTTTTATTTGGTTTATTATTTGTTTAGCTTCCTCCCTAGACCTCCACCAAGCTGTAAAACACACACACAAAAAGACAAATTGTTTTATTTGGTTTATTTGTTTAGCTTCCTCCCTAGACCTCCACCAAGCTGTAAAACACACACACAAAAAGACAAATTGTTTTATTTGGTTTATTATTTGTTTAGCTTCCTCCCTAGACCTCCACCAAGCTGTAAAACACACACACAAAAAGACAAATTTGTACATTTTTAGATAGAAAAATATATCGGCCGAAGGCCGGTTACTCTTTAAATTACAGGCTCGCTATCGCTCGCCAGGAAATAATCGACACCTACTGTAAATAGCGAGAAAGGTCTTAATATGGGGCGGAAGGTCTCAAAATCGACAAACTAATGGGGCTAAACATGAGGGAGAAGGGGATATAGAAAAAGTACCCATCTCCCCTTGACGAGAGAGGAAACATGATCAAAGCAACAAGTCTTACATAAAATAGTGCGTAGGAGGGGAGATGAAAACAAAACAAAAATAAAATAAAAAGTGGGAATAGTTAACGAGGAATTATTACCGAGACAAAAAATCTTCCATACATTATTTCGTCAGCAGTGCGTTAAAAGGTGAAAATATATGAAGTAGGACAATTTAAACACAGAAAACATTATTGAGCCAACAAGACATACATGAAATATTACGTACGAGATGGGATGTGGGGAAAATATCCCACAGATTGAATAAAGGCGGTCATTATAAAACAAACACGTAATCTAGTTAACCCCTTCTATACCGGTGGCATCTTTTTACTTTAATCAGGCTACTATTAGACGATTATATTCAGTTTAAAAAGGGGCTCCAGGCTTGGAAGTATATCACTTAACCCATTTTACTACCACAGATCCTTCTTAAACTGCACAAAACCGTCTAAATATAGCTAGAATATACTACAAAGACGTCTCCGGTACAGACAGACAGACAGACAGACAGACAGACAGAAAGTTTATTTGCTCAGACTTCTTTATAAAGTATGGAGCACAGCTCTCAAATTCCATAGTTATAATACAAAAATATAATGATTTACATTGACATTGCAACTTAAAACATATGTACAATGGTATTTGCAACTTATTAAATATTCTATGATTATGCAACAGCTATGGAAACATCCTATAAATTGATTGCCAAATTGCCAAATTCAACAAGGTCTTTTTGTTGGTACTCTGTAATAGTTCAGCAAATGTGTTCCTATTTGAAGATGCTCTGAAATATCGTGGGATAAAGGACGAACGCCGTAAATATTATTTACGGCGTTCGTCCTCTATATGTTGGTTTATACACTGGAGAACAATATGGTATTCATCGCCAATTGGGTTACTATGACATTTATTACATAATTATACGGTCCTCTCTAGCAATTATCTGCTACCTGCCAGTTACTATGGGCAATGTATTATTATTTGTTCTAAGCTTGCATGATTATACTGGTGCAGTATTTCTTGGGCAATTCTAGTATGTAATCTTCTAACTTAAAATGACTATTATAGGTTACATAAGTACTACATGATGACATATTATTTAGGTCACCAAACCATTGTGTTATCCATTGGTCTTGTAGACGTCTTTGTATTGCAGCCTTAAACCACAATAGATTAGCAACCTCCTGTATATTACAGAAGAGGTTAATGGTAATTGTAGAATTAAGTTTGGTATGATTACTTGCCAAGATCATAACATACACATTCTCAAAGAAGCTCGATTAGCGTTCACTTTGTTGCGGTGGAGTGTCAAAATATTTCGTTCTACTATCGCTCGACACAAAGGATTGATGGGAACTTATGTGGGGCTAAGAATGTCGAGTCCGGTGCTAATTAGCTAAGGGGGGATGGGCCGGTTTTCTGGACCACTTTCTCCTTCATGTTTAGCCCCATTAGTTTTCAGATGTTAAGATGTTTGCCCCATTATTTATTCGATTTAAAGTTTTTTTGCCCTATTTCTTAGTCAATATTCAGACCTTTCGTGCTATTTAGGTGTCAATTGTTTCCCTGGCGAACGATAGTGAGCCTGTAATGTTGGAAGAACCGGCCTTCGGCCGGAAAAAATTTCTACCAAAAAATTTACAAATTAATCTAAAAGTGGGATCTAATGGATGTTTTTTTAATTTGATGGAGGTCTAGGGAGGAAACTAGAAAAATAATTAATACATGCAAAAATCGCCCAAAAAGTGAAGCATTGATTGAAAGATTGATAAGGGAATCCTGCACATATTTAAATAGTTGTACATACGTTTGGGTTTGGTTAGAACATGAGCATAATAATGATGGTACCGGTGCATTATTCTGATATATTTACTATTTCCTAGTTACACAATTAAGGGACCCCACCTCGCTTTTTTTCTCTTTTTCTCTCTCCTTGTCTTGTATCTATTCGGCCCCATTCAGCCTACTGTTTTAAGACGCATATCCCCATCCAGGTGTCAATATTTTCTTGGCGAGCGGTAGCGAGCCAGAATATATATATTTTTGTTTTGACAGCAAGCTAAATTTATAATTTTTTCGATAAAAAAAATTCTCCGGCAAAGCCGGATTTTTCCATACAATGCTGGCTTGCTATCGCTCGCCAGGAAGAAATCGACACCTGGATGGGGATAAACGTCTTAAAACAGTTGGCTGAATGGGGCCGAATGGATACAAGCCAGGGGAAGAGAGAAAAGGAGAGAAATATAATAAAAAAGCCGATGACCCCCTTTACAGGCTATGTACGATCACATCGTATAATTAATGCACGGAACATTATTTACGATCACATCGTATAATTAATGCACGGAACATTATTTACGATCACAATGTATAATTAATGCACGGAACATTATTTACGATCACATCGTATAATTAATGCACGGAACATTATTTACGAGCATTTTGAACCACTGAGCTAAAAAGTGACGATGGCCTGGAGAACGGGTTTGGAGTCAGTTGCCGATACACAGCCGAACAGTAATGACCTAATATCAAGTGATAACTAAGATAACCTAGATGTGTGTGTGAACTTGTATTTTGTTTTTGTGTGTTCATTGTTTTCTGTTGTGTTTTGTGTTGTCCCTATTCTAGCTCTGTCTTGAGTCGACCCCCCCCCCCCCCCCGTGTGTTGTGTTGTCCCTATTCTAGCTCTGTCTTGAGTCACCCCCCCCAAAAAAAAAAAAAATAGGAAAACTGGTGAGTGGGCCGGAGTATATAGATAGATAGATAGATAGATAGATTACGGATAGCGTCAACATTTATACACTATTGATAAATTATTATAAGGCTCTGATTATAATTGTAGACGCTACAACGAAACTTACATGGAGCCTCGCTTCTTAAGAGGGGTCACCTGCTTTGTTTCTCTCCTTCTCTCTTTATCTCTGGCTTGTATCCATTCGGCCCTATTCAGTCTACTGTTTTAAGACGTTTATCCCTATCCAGCTGTCGATTTTTTCCTGGCGAGCGATAGCGAACCAGCATTGTATGAAGAAATCCGGCTTCGCCGGAGACATTTTTCTATCGAAAAATGTACAAATTTAGTCTGCTGTCAATTTTGTTTTTTTAAATATACTAGCTTGCTTTCGCTCGCCATGAAAAAATCCGACACCTGGATGGGGATACACGTCTAAAAACAGTAGCCTGAATGAGGCCGAATGGATACAACCTAGAGAGAGAGAGAGAGGGAGGGAGAGAGCAAAAAAACAAGGTGACCCCCCCCTTAAGGATAAGTACCCTAGTATATACCATAGTCCTGGCCAGTGAATGTTAATATTTGGGGTTACTTTATTTCTCTTAAGAGGGCGTTACAGTGCGTGGTTATTTGGGGTTACTTTATTTCTCTTAAGAGGGCGTTACAGTGCGTGGTTATTACAAAACAACCGTAAGTTATATCAATCATAGTTATGCATTCTAACCAGATAAATAGTTAAATCATATTGAAAGATATCTACGTAAATGATATTATAGCAACTTCACACAAGTCATGCTTATTAAGGGAGCCCACCTCGCTTGTTTTTATCTTTCTCTCCCACTCTCTTTGGCTTGTATCCATTCGGTCAAATCAGCCTACTGTTTTAAGACGCTTACCCCCATCCAGGTGTCAATATTTTCCTGGCGAGCGGTAGCGAGCCAGCATATATATATATTTGTTTTACAGCAAGTTAAATTTTTAAATTTTTCGATAGAAAAATTTCTCCGGCGAAGCCGGATTTCTCCATACAATGCTGGGGCTCGCTATCGCTCGCCAGGAAAAAATCGACACCTGCATGAGGATAAACGTCTTAAACAATTGGCTGAATGGGGCCAAATGGATACAAGTCAGAGAAAGAGAGAAAAGGAGAGAAAGATAAAAAATAAAGCCGGTGACCCCCCCTTAATGAACAAAAGAAGTCCCGATACTAATTTCTGCTATTGATTTGTTTCAGTGAGTGGTTATGAGGTCTACCACCAGGCCTTAATGCAGGGAGTGACTAATGTGGTGAGTACGTGACACAGTTATTACCCATACTTGAATCTACACCATATTTGCCCATATGGTATATACTGACATTATAAAGCTGTATTAAATCAGGTATTAGACTAAATAATGATAATGAAAGTGTTTGGGTAGAAGTTAACGAAGGTAGTGAGACCATAGTTATTGGAGTTATGTATAGACCGCCAAATATGAGTGGAAATGACGGAACTTCATGTCGGAGAGGGTTAAAATGACATCAAGGTTTAGCAATGTGTGCATTATGGGGACTTTAATTTTCCGAATATAGATTAGCAGCATCAAATGGACGACTCTGATTCTGAGGAGTTTATTGAGGTAGTAAAAGATAGTTTTATATTTCAATTCATAGATACGCCGACTAGAGGTAATAATATTCTCGATTTAGTGTTCAGTAACAATGAACATATGGTAAATAATGTAGAGATAGGGGACCACCTAGGAAATAGCGACCACAATTCTGTGTTTTTTTAATGTACAATGGAAATGTAATACCAGAGAGAAAACAACATTAATACCTGACTTCAGAAAAGCCAATTACGGTGGGTTAAGAAGAGCCGGTAAATATCGTGTTTAACACTGGGGACGATTTTGTACGAGTATTTTGTATTTGTTTTCCTTGTTTCTTGTTTTTTAGGTGTGTTATTTTATGAACCCCGTCGGAAATTGCCAAACAAACATTATCCATCAATCTTTAGACACCAAAGCAACAAAACATATTCACTCGCTTGCGGTCACATTTCCGGCAATTTTTATTGCCGTGCGATGCAAAAATAAGTTGAGGGGGAGCTTTGCCCCCCCCCCCCCCACGACTTATTGTCATCATCATATATGTTGTCAAGAGGGGGCAAACACAGAATATGTTGTCAAGAGGGGGCAAACACAGAATATGTTGTCAAGAGGGGGCAAACACAGAATATGTTGTCAAGAGGGGGCAAACACAGAATATGTTGTCAAGAGGGGGCAAACACAGAATATGTTGTCAAGAGGGGGCAAACACAGAATATGTTGTCAAGAGGGGGCAAACTTGGGGGTCAAGAGGGGGCAAACACAGAATATAACAAAAACAAAAGCGAAACCTATGTAAACATGACGACCGTAGCCCGGATACTACTGTACATCCTTAGATTTTTGTGTTAGTTATTTAGGACTTATATTATAATTAATTACCGACAGTTTGGACACATATGCCAATGAAGTACATGAGATAACTAACATATTTGCCTAAATAATATATCGATGGTTTCGACCCGGTGTTAAACTGGATAAATTCCGAAGAGCCCTATTAGCGGACCCTATGGTCAACAAATTAAGTAGATCCAGGCGTCCAAATGAGTGTACCCCTTCTCAGGTACCTGTCAGCGTAAGTCAGCAAGAGACGTCAACCTTGGTAGATACATACTATAATTTTATCAAGTCAGTATTCAATGCACAAAATAAATATATCTCCAAAAGAAAATTTAGATCAACACAGAACCAACCCAAATGGATGAATAATAGACTATTAGATCTAGGAAAAAAGAGAGGAATATGTAGAAAAATTAAGAAAGACGAATTCACCTTCTTGCTTACTATCATAATCTATCAAGACAGGTAAAAAGGGATATTAGGAAAGAAAACAGAAATTATGAAATCAAGGTTGCCAATGACTCAAAAAATAATCCTAAAGCTTTTTACCAACTATATAAATCCAAGGTTAGAGATGTAATTGGTCCCCTTAAAACTTCGACAAGAGATATTACAGAAAATGATTTAGAAATGTGCAGTACATTGAATAGTCAATTCCTTTCTGATTTCACTAATGAAAATTTGGCACAGTTTCCAGATGTCCGTCAGGTATATAGCGATAGTATAGAAAATAGATTAAGTATGGTTACTATAAGTAGAAATTATAATTATAGGGAATAGGCTCGCAGCCTTATTATACATAATTTATTATGTAGGTCTATGGAATCCTTATACTGTACCCATGTATAATCCACTGTGGGAGAATAATTTCGATCACATTTATAAAACCCGATATTAATAGACAAAAATGCTCATATTAATCAATCTCAGAGAACCTTTCGGACATCCTCAGTGTTTACAAACGCCTTCTTTATGCAGTATAATCGACATTTACCCCCTGCTGGCAACATACTGTAGATGACGATTTCAACAATTCATGGGGGGGGGGGGGGGGCGTGAAGGGGGCCAAAGGGCCCCCCCCCCCCCCCCCTCAACCCATCGTGTATCCCACATTGGAATTATAACTAAGACCATGAAAACACTCAATTCCCAAAATCTGGAGGAAAAAACATGAAAAATAAGGGTGCGAGACTATTCCCTATAATTACCAGAGTATTAAAAGAATGCAGAGATGAGTTAAGTTGCCCATTAACATTACTATTTAACAAGTCATTAGAGACAGGCTTAGTTCCAGAAGCTTGGAAGCTTGCAAATGTAGTTCCGATCTTCAAAAAAGGTGATAAATCAATAGCATCCAAT
>JBAKBP010029369.1:0-27237 GCA_037953745.1 Lithodes maja
CTTGTCCCACTTAGTCAAGTTGGTGCCGGCATTTAGTGAAACTGAAGTCACAGAATTTTTTAATCGTTTTGAGAAGAAGTGTAGGGAGCATAATTGGCCTGAAGAGAAGTGGGCAGCTCTGGTCTCCTCAAGACTTACGGGTAAGGGTCTGAAGGCTTATGATGCACTGCCTTTAGAGTCTTGCATTGACTACCCAGAATTGAAGAGAGCTGTCCTACGGGCATACGAGTTGCAACCAGAAACATATCGATTGAAGTTTCGGGGTGTTACAAAGACTAGGGAGGCGACCTTTCTTGAACATGCCCGGGACTTAAAAGATGCACTTACAAACTGGACACGTTCTGAGAAAGCTGAGACGGCCGAACAGTTGACTGAGCTGTTTCTGCTCGAGCAGTTTTATAAGTGTACTGGTGCAGATATGACTTTAACTATTAAAGAAAAGAACCCTAAAACTCTACAGGAGGCAGCTGAGATGGCTGACCTCCGGCTATCATTAATTCGTGGGTGCGGGTCTGCCCAGCGTAGTGAGGCAGGTAACAAGGGGCGTGACACCCCACCCCCCCGAGTTAGTGATATACATTATGCAAACAAGTACAAGAGCTATGATACCAAGACTGACCACAAGACTAACACCGTCCCATTTAAGAAGGGGCCGGGCCCTTCCCAGTACCAAGGGAAGCCCAGAGGGGAGTTGGAGTGTTATCTTTGTCATGAAAAGGGGCACTTTGCAAGAGTCTGTCCTAGCAAACCACCTACAGCAGCTGTGTCTTTGGCCTGCAACATTGGTGTGTCTCCGAAGTCTTCTGAGTTTGCCCGGGGCAGTTCGTCAGAGGCTGAGGCACAGCCAATGCAGAAACACCTGAGAGGCTCGAACCCTGCTCAGGATGTTTTTTGCGACCATAGAGGACGGGGTTGCGTGATGTGGGCGGGGCGCAAGCATGGAGTAGAGGTCTTGCGTGATACAGGTGCTTCCCAGACTCTGATGAACAATTTGACTGGCTACCCTATAAATGCGGCTCGGGTGGTAGTGGTGCAGGGTATTAATGCAACTCGGTCATACCCGCTGGTGCGGTTGGAGTTGGAGGTGGATGGTGTGGCACGTGAATTGGATGTTGGGATTGTGGAGAAACTGCCAGTGGAGGGCGTCGACCTTCTTCTCGGCAACGACTTTGCAATGCCCGCTTCTGAGGTTCTACCCTTAGTCGTTGCCGAGAGGCCGGCCGACGTGAGTGGGGGAGAACAAGAGTGTGTCGAGCGGTGCCAGGCACAACCCATGGCGTGTGCTGTCACCCGAGCTCGGGCAGCTAAAGTGTCACAGCCTAGTCCTCCGTCTTCAGACCAGCAGAGGAACGATCAACAGGAGGAGGCTAAAGCTGGAGTTGGTTTTAAGAGTTTTGACTCGGCGGCTCTCCTGGGTGATTCAGTATTGGCACCTATGTTAGAGTCTGGAGAGGCCCCAGGACCTGTCACAGCTAGTGAGGAGGTAGGGCCGGAAGAGACTCCGAGGCAGCAACGTTGCACACGGAGAGAAAAAAGGATTGCTCAGTTTGATATTGGGGAAGGATTTGGGTTGCTTCGGAAGCATCTAGACAGGTTGGTTCCCTCAGATATTTGTAAACTGCAGTTGGAGGATCCGGAAGTTCAGAAGTGTGGTAATGGTGCTGTCGAGATTAAACACGAGGACGGGGAAGCATGTCATGTGAACCTGTTGGAGGAGTTTGTGAGGCAACCACCTGAGCAGCCTACTGTCCCTGCGTTGGTCTGCCGCGGCCAAGGTGGAGAAGGAGAGGGGGGCAGTAGGGCACAGGTGGAGGAGAGTAGGGATTGTCATGTCTCGGCGAAGCAGTGGGCGGGGGACACGAGTCTGGTGGCTGTGGAAGTGCTAGAGCACCTGCCCGAGCAGCAGTGTGCAGCACTCCAGCACCAGCTCGGTTCATACCCCACTGGTCGTGCCGAGCCCCTGAGTCTCACAACTCGGGCGGTGCGAGACGTTCCGCAGGCAGGTCATGTGACTGTTAAAAGACCGTTAGCCTCGTTGTTTCGGTGGTTTAAGGTGGGCGACGAGGCTTTGGCATGGTTGCCAGGTCAGGGTCGACCCATGGCTGCCAAGGGTGGTGGTCAAAAGGAGGACATTGAGCAGATTGGTAAGGTCGGCTGTGGTATCGCAGTGCCCGGTCGTCGCATAGCCTCCCAATGCTGCTCTAGTCTAATGCAACAGCCCTACCATAGACCGACTGTATCTGGCCATGTCGCTGAAAGCGGTGATGCTGCGCAGGCAGATGTCGTCACAAGGAATGCGGGGGTGCGCATGTACGGTATCGGCGGGGAAGCCTTAGCAATAATGAACTGTGGGAGTGACTGCACGGGTGGTACTGATTGTCCCTCTCATGACCTGGCTGTTCTAGGGACGAAGGTGGAGAAGGAGGGAGACTACAGGTTAGAAGCTGCGGTCTCGGCTGGGTTGTGGGAGGGCACAAGGCATGTTGTTCGTGGAGACAGTGCAAGGCAGTTATTTACTAGGCTATGGCAGTACTTTCGCATGTTTGTTGCTTCTCCAGGCCTGAGGTACGGGGTAGAATCCGACATGCAGGCTGGAGATAGTGCAAGGCTCAGTTTAATTCCCTGCCGTATAAATCCTGCTCGACAGCCTATGGTGCAAGCAGAGCTGGATTACGTGTGGACGAAGGATCTGAGGGATAAGGAATGTCGTGAGTGGTCGTTGCTTGTAACTTTGTCCGAGCGTGCTAAAGAGGTATGTGGTTTTGTTGTGGACGGGAGTACCTACCAGTGCAATGTTGTGCCTGACGGACTTAAGAATGCACCAGCAACGTGTCAGAGCCTGATGAATGAAAGTGAAAAGGACGATGATGCGCTGGGGCATTTCGAGATCTATGTTCCAGCCTATGGTCCGGTCGGTGTAGTTTACCCAGATCATTACCCTCTCGAGATCTTGGACCAGTTTCACAATCGGAATATGAGGCTGACCAGGTGGTCACTAAGGTTATTGGTATATAACCTGGACATAAGCCATATTGCCGGTTGTGACAACGAGGTTGCATGTGGTCGTTCAGGGGTATATGATCCTGGGTAAATTGACACATGGGTAGCCTCCTGCTTTGGTTTGAGTAGTATTTTTGCGCTTGGTGCTTGTTGGCTCGCGGTTGTAGCCCAGCGTATTGGGTCGTAAAGCAGGATTGTTGAGCGTTTGGTATAGAAGAAAATAGGCTGCCCTTATAGTGCAGCCGGAAAAAAAAAACATATTAAAATATAAAAATCATATAAAAACTCTTTCTTTTTGATGAAGATAATTGTATAAGTTTGTCATAGCCTATAAGGTTTGAGTAGTCCACGAACTATCAAACGGCTGAGCTGCTGTAAGCTCGCTCTGGGAGCATGATATTATGTCTTTTACTATTGTTGGGAGGAGTTATGAAATGTGAATTTTTTTTATAAGATGTGTTTTAGTGATAGACTCAGCGTTGTTTTAGTGCCATGCGGTCGCTGGGTGTGAGGGGTTTGATGGGGTTCTGTATATCAGATTTTAGCTCAGGGTTGAGCAAGTAAAATCTTGGGGGAGGTGTGACGCATGTCGAGTATGAGCATGCTGTACAGAACGCCCAGTCAGGCCCCACCCTCGCTAGGATCGTCAGGGCAGGAACTTTGGCTGTAGTCTGTGTAGAGTTTCCTAACTCAGTTTATGTGAACCGTTGTACTATAAGTATTATCATTATGTATTTTGTTTTCTTCTAAGTCAACGAGTTCTATTTTATATCATTAGATATAAGTATTGTGTGTGGGACTTATATACAATGATGAGAGAGAGAGTTACGTAACGGGGATCAGTGAGTACGCCACGCGGGCCGGTAGGCCTAATTCCCTCCTCCTTCCTCCCTTCCTCCCTTTCAGCGCGTGGGAAGTTCTTTGTCGATCCCAGATTGAGAGAGTATATGACGTCATGATTGCCAGTGGGCGGTCCTTAAGTAGTTTGAGATATGCCGCTAGAGGGCCGAGTATAAAAAGAGAGGTTTTTGCCACCATGCTTCAGAACTCATCAGGCAAAGCGACCTCTCATATCCCTTGCAACTATCGATATTCTTCCGACTGATGTGAACTTTCTCTACTCTCTGAACAGCCCATTTTCTTCTCTTCTCGTCCCTTTTTAACCAATGACCCCTTTGGTGCAGATTTAGTCAGCCAAAGTATTATCGCTTGAGTTCTCACGAGATAAGTGCCTGTTAGATAGCCTATTTTGGAAGGGTTAACTAGAATAGGATTGATTGATGTTTGTTGCACTCGTATATGTATTTCCCTGTGTACTATTATTCATGTTCCTGTTTTCTGCTGGTTTAGGTAATGCTAGACTGGGATAGGGTTCCTCGAGTTGTGATTTCCTATGAGTGCTAGGTTGGTTGAACCAGCACAATTGCAACGGAGACGTGGGAAGCCTAGGGGGTCTTTTTGATTGTGTACCGTGGGAGTTTAGCACTGTGTTGCGAGTGAGGGCTTTTGCCTGTGCCACCCAACACTGTGCTATCTCATTTGCTTGACTTTGAGAGGATCGCCAGGAGAGAACCAGATACTAGTGATCTGGATCTCTCAAGAGAGCATCCCGTCAATTACCGTAATTTGGCCGCACAGTCTTAAGGACCTCGCTAGGCTACGAGCCGCTTGCTCAGCCATTGTCTCTTAACCTTAGATATCCCAGCTAGACTTTGCTCGACCAGCAGATACAGCATAGTATTGAAGCTTCTCCTTATGTATATTATTGTTTAAGCACTATTGATTTCATGTGTGGCACGCTTAGCTACTTCAGAGATTAGTGGCCCACGAGCACAATCTTAGTAGGCTATTGCCAGTGCATTGTCGGAGTACTTCTTCTTAATGTTTGCCATATCCTATTGCTTATTCTTATAATTCTTCTTATGTCAATTTAAAGCCTTTAATTACCAGTGAGTTATTCATTAAATTGCTGTTCAAAATCCGATACTTACTTCTTATGAGTATTCGAGAAGCATCTAACTTATCAGAAGATTCCTTGCTTGATGCTCGAGGACTATTGTTTAACGTAACGTAATAGTGCCGATCCGAAGTAGAGGGTGGAGGACTTCTTAAGTTCTTAGTTCAAGGGTGGATTACTTCGGCTTCGGCCAACACTATTCTTTAGTGTTGTAGTACTTTCTTCTTTGTTTGATTGTTGACCAGACTAGATAACTCCCGTCTTGTTATTAGTCTGTTGTGTGAAACGCTAGTACCGAGTTCTTGTATACCCCGTTATAGCAGATAGAACTCTGGAGGGTAGTGGCGTTTTTTGTTCGGCTGGCAGTACTCTGGGGTTGGGATCGTGTGTTTCCGTTGTGGCAGCGAGCCATACTCGAGTCCTGTGTAAGAGCCCTAGTGTACCTGAGTGCCCGGTCGTAACACTAGACTTTATCAATCATAGTAGACATTAAGTATATTAACCTAATTACTCTTTTTATGCATACCCATTTATGATTACACAAGCATTTCACAGCCTAGTTTGATGTATTGAGACACAAACGACTTAGGCTCTTTTTGTTGATAGGAATACTGCATTGTGGCGATTATTATTAGTGTTGTAGTGTTTTGGATATTCTTGGCTCCGACGGCATTATATATTCTGCCTTTTTGTGTGCATAGCCTGCACGAGCATTGTTCCGCTGCCTGCCTTTTTGGGTTCCATTTCCGATACGAGCATCTTTATAACATCTAACATTTAAAGAAGATTCCTTGTTAGTGTTGAAGGACTTTAGTGCACTTTCTTTCATACAGGAGTGCCTGACATTTATTGATTAAAGTAACGTAAGCTGTAACTTCTCTTACCACCTTACTTTGTATACCATAACCAAGCACCTTCGGTTATAGGTAGTAATAGGCTGTTTTCACATAACATTAAGCCTAGAGTAGACGCACATTTATTGAGAGTTTGATAGCCTATTATTGCATATAGAACTCTGTAGAGTATTTGTGTTCTTTGTTCACTGGGAATATACTTCAGAGGTTGGAGCTAGCGCTTTCCGTTGTAACATTTATGCCATTACTAGTCCAATGAATAAGAGCCCTGATATATTTGAACCCCAGTCGTAACAAATGGCGACCTTACCTAGGATTTGGTGAACCTACATTTATTAGCAGGGAACATTTGTTGTTTTGGAGAATATTTTGCGGGGATCAGCAAGAATAATTTTTGTTTTTTTTTGCAACATAGTATAGCCCTTGAGTATTTCCGAGAATTTTTGCGTGTATATTGAGGTATAAGAGTTTGGGGTGCTTCTTTTCTGAATATTGTGGTGAGAAATTTTTGTGAGCATCATGTCTTATACCGGATCAGAGGAGAATGGAGACACAGTACGTCATGTCGAAACGGAGGAACAGCAGCATGATGAAATGGTTAATCAGGTGAACTGTGAGGAGGATGCTAGGATATTTTTGCAATGGCCTGTTACTGCCGAGCGGTTGGAGGGTATGGAGCGGTACGGTCTTCAATGCCTGGCCACAGCTATCGGTCATGCGGGTACTAGCAGCATGACCAGGGATAACTTGATAACGTGTGTACTGGGCAGGGTGACTGGTGAGCGAGATGGGTTGAGTGCTCAGAGCCCTTCGGCCATGCTTCCCCTACACTCGACTCCCAGCCATCCCAGTAGTTTGCCGACCCTGGGTACGCTTCCACAGTTGGGTGGTGACTGGCAGGGTGGGTTGCCCCTGGGGGGACCACCGGTAATTTCAAACATTGTAGCACCTTCACCTCCTCAAGGGTTAACTCCAGAATTATTGCTTCAGCTCGAATTAGCTAAGATCGAAGAGAGAAAGGCTATCAGGGTATCTGAGCTTCAGCTTCAGCAGCAATTAGAATTAGCCAAGATAGAAGAGAGAAAAACTATCAGTCAGCAGTCTCAGCACATAGAGCTAGCAAAAATCCAAGCGGATTTAGAGTCGACTAGATACTGTGCCGACATGGATGTAGAGAAGTCGCGAGTAGAGGCAACGGGACAGCGACTTGGGGCTGGTAACCGTGTTCATGAGCAGTCTCTCTCGCACTTATTGAAACTGGTTCCGGTGTTTGATGAGAGTGGTGTAACAGAATTTTTCACACGCTTTGAGAAGAAGTGCCAGGAACACCAGTGGCCAGAGAATAAATGGGCAGCACTTGTATCCTCTAGATTAATAGGCAAGGGTCTTAAAGCCTACGATGCGTTACCTTTGGAGTTATGTATTGTGTACAAGGATCTCAAGGAGGCTGTCCTGAGGGCTTATGAATTGCAACCAGAAACGTACCGTTTGAAGTTCCGGGGTGTAACTAAGGGAAGAGATAGCACCTTTTTGGAACACGCCCGGGACTTGTCCGATGCTATGGGGAACTGGCTCCGATCGGAGAAGGTCACAACATTTGATGAAATTAAGCAGTTAATGATGTTGGAGCAGTTCTTTAAGAGCACGGGCGGTGATCTAACTTTGAACTTGAAGGAGAAAAACCCAAGAACTCTAGTCGAAGCAGCAGACATGGCTGATCGACGGCTGTCGTTGATTCGGGGTTGCGGGTCCTCACAGAAGTATGATGTAAGTGCTAAGGACCGTTATCCTCCCCCTCCCCGTAACAATGACACATTTAAACAGAAGAGCCATGAAACTAAAACTGAATCCAAACCTTACACCACACCGTATGTGAAAAGTCAGGGGACTTTTACATCACGGTATAAGCCGAAACCAAAATTGATGTGTTTTCGTTGCCACCAGGAGGGTCATAAGGCAAATGAGTGCCCTAGTCGACCTCCTCCGGCAGCCGTGTCTTTTGCTCACGGCATTGGAGTGTTCAAGAGGACATCGGAGTTTGTTAGAGGCATTTCTTCCGAGGTAAATACACTGCCAGTGCAGAAGGATCCGGAAGGCTTATTCCCTGTCCGTGATGCCTTTAGTGACCACAGGGGACTCGGTTGTGTGGAGTGGGGGGGTAGAAGACATAAGGTGAGAATTTTGCGTGACACTGGGGCATCGCAAACACTGTTGAGAAATTTCACTGGTAAACCTGTCAATACGGCGCGGGTGGTTGTGGTTCAGGGAGTTAATGCGACAAGGTCATACCCGCTTGTGAGAATGAAGGTGGAAGTTGATGGTGTGACTCGTGACCTGGATGTAGGGATTGTGGAGAAGTTACCTGTTGGGGGCGTCGACCTCCTTCTCGGCAACGACTTTGCGGGACCTACTTCTGAGGCTCCCCCCTTGGTCGTTGCCGAGAAGCCGGCCGACGTGAGTAGGGAGGAGCAGGAGTGGGTTGAGAAGTGTCCGGTGCAGCCTATGGCGTGTGTTGTCACCGGAGATTCTGCATCCAGGGAGTCAGATTCTGGTCAACAATCTTTAGATCAGCGGAGGAAGGGTACCGAGAAGGGGTTGAAAGTTGATGCGGTTGAGAGTTTAGTATCAGCGGACATTCTCGGGGACTCGGTATTAGGACCAAATATCGAGTCTGCAGAAGACCCAGTAACTGTTGTGGAAAAGGCAGAGGATGGGCTTAAAAAGACGATGAGACAGCAACGGTATGCAGAGAGAGAGCAACGGGAGGCCAAATTTAATGTAGGAGGGGGGCATGAGTTGTTTCGCAAACACTTGGATAGGCTTGCTCCTTCGGACATTCGTAAGTTGCAATTGGAAGACCCGGAGGTTCTTGATTGTGGTACCGGTGCTGTTGAGTTGAAGGAGGACAGTGTTGCACAGTCGGGAGGTGTGGCAACAAGGTACCCTGACGCGTACCCTATGAGAAATGGGTCAGCGGAGACGGTGGTCCGAGGCTTGCTAGTGTATTTTTCCCGGTATGGTTACCCGCAGGAGATTCATGTTGTTTTGTTTGCTGCACGGGAGGTACCTGGGGAAAGTTTGGGATTCAGCCCTAATGAGCTCGTCTTTGGACACCGTGTCAGAGGGCCTCTCCATATGGTTGAAGAAGTATGGGAGGGCACAGAAAAACCTTGTTCTATGCTCAAGTGTGTCCTCAACAGTCGAGAATGGATGTTGCGCAGTCTGGAGTTGGCTGGCCGTAATTTGACTAGCTCTCAGGCCCTCATGAAGGACAGGTACGACCTCAAGGTTGAACTCCGGGAGTTTCACGTGGGTCAGGAGGTGTTGACTCTACTGCCCCTTGTAGGTCACCCCTTTTCCGCGAAGTACACTGGTCCTAATAGGGTGGTGGAGGAGCTATCGGACCTGGTTTACTTGGTAGCCACTCCAGACAGACGGAAGCGCAATCAGTTGTGTCATGTTAATCCCATGAAGGAGTATGGGAGGCACCCCCCTGAGCCTCTCACTGTGCCTGTGATGACGTTTAGCAGTCAAGGTGGAGAAGGAGAACGGGACAGTCAAGCTCAGGTGGAGGATAACTAGAAGGATAGGAAGTTCAAATGGGCGCCTGAGTGTGAGAAGGTGTTTAGAGAAGTAAAACACCTGTTGTGCACTCACCCGATCCTCAGGGCCCCTGACTTTAGCCTACCTTTCCAACTAGCAACGGAGGCTAGTGGTGTGGGGGCTGGTGCCGTCCTTGTGGAAAAGGACGATGATGGGCTGGAGTATCCTGTTAGTTTCTGCTCGGAGAAGTACAATTCGGCCCAGGGGAGCTGCTCTGTTGTCGAGGAGGAGCTGCTGGCGGTTGTACTTGCTCTGAGGCATTTCGAAGTCTGTGTTCCAGCCTATGGTCCGGTCGTTGTAGTTTACCCAGATCGTCACCCTCTCAAGTTCTTGGACCAGTTTCACAATCGGAATATGAGGCTAACCAGGTGGTCACTAAGGTTATTGGTATATAACCTGGACATACGCCATATTGCCGGTTGTGACAACTTGGTTGCAGATGGTCGTTCAAGGGTATATGATCCTGGGTAGATTGACACACGGGTAGCCTCCTGCTTTAGTTTGAATAGTATTTTGCGCTTGGTGCTTGTTGGCTCGCGGTTGTAGCAGTCGTAAAGCAGGAGTTGAGCGTTTGGTATAGAAGAAAAAACTAGGCTTGCCCCTATAGTGCAGCCGAAATAAACAAATTAAAAACATAAAAATAAAATAAAAAACTTTCTTTGATAGTTGAATTTTTTCAGTATGTTATAGCAGTAATTCTGAGTTGCACTCCTCTCAGAATGCTGGGCTAGAGAAGCTCGCTCTTGAGGAGCGTAACTACATATAATTTAACCTATTGTGTTGGGAGGGTTATAATTTTGAAAAGAATGTTTTGTTGAAGAACTGTGCCAGATATTTTACTGCCGCTGGGTGATGGGAAGTGGAGATATAGCATGGGTTCTAACCATCAGATTTTTGTGAGCCTTGGGGCCTCTGAGAAAAATCTTGGGGGGGGTGTGACGTTGACCACTCCGTTAGAACCGCATGGCTTGTCCTACAGTGACTCGCTAGGATCGCCAGGGCAGTGGATGGGGCTACAGTTTATGTATTAGAGTGTGCTTTATTTCATATGAAAGCTCGTGTCATGGGCAGTCCAGAAAGGCTCTTTGTTTTCGCCCATGTCAAGGCTTTATATATTTAATTGTAAAGTATATGTTTTGTCATTAACTAGTAATGATAGGATCTGGGAGAGAGAGAGGGAGTAGAACAGAGTGAGAGGGGGCGCGCAGTGTTTTTTGTCCCGCTCGATGACGTCACGGCTGGCTGCCTCGCGGGGGTTGGTGGAGAGAGGTCCTTACCATGCTGCGAGCTCTGTGAGTGGTCGGTCGACTCGTAACCGTTGTTTTCCCACGCGGCTCGAGCTAGTGCGAGTATATATACTGGTTCCTCGCCACTCTCTCCCTCAGATCTGGTTTCTAGAACACACTCATCTTTTTTCCCTTGCTATCTATTCCCGCTCCGCCCCTGAGAATCTTTTCCTCTGCCTATCTCTCATTTTCCATATATTTCACCACCTTTATTAACATTATATCCCCTCTGGTTAACTCTGCAAAATCAGCTTAATGCTGGCCAGTTGTATTGTGTGTTAAGGTCTGATATAACCTATGTATGTTAGTTGTTAAGATAAGTGGATCACGAAGCATTGGTTGGCTTTCATATTGCTGCTCCTATAATTATTAGTGTTCTGCTGGATTAGATAATGCTAGACTGGGAGTCTGATATAATAGGTATTGTTTCCTATGAGTGCTGGCTTTAGTTAAAAGCGGCACGACATACCTGAGAACTGGAGTTGATTGAGTAAATTCTAGTCTGTGTGCCATTGAGAGTAGAGCATGCACGAATGAGGGCTTTTTGCCTATACCATTCTGCACTGTTCTAGTCTCGATTGTTTGTCTTTGAGGTACGCCAGGAGAACGCTTAATACTTCGGTATTAAGGTTTCTCAAGAGAGCTACCCTTCATTATAACGTAATATTTGACGCACAGACTTGAGATTTGCACTAGGCTATGCAGCATGCCATGCGCACCAGTATCTCGTATCATTGACTCTAGCTAGACTTTATCAATCATAGTAGACATTAAGTATATTAACCTAATTACTCTTTTTATGCATACCCATTTATGATTACACAAGCATTTCGCAGCCTAGTTTGATGTATTGAGACACAAACGACTTAGGCTCTTTTTGTTGATAGGAATACTGCATTGTGGCGATTATTATTAGTGTTGTAGTGTTTTGGATATTCTTGGCTCCGACGGCATTATATATTCTGCCTTTTTGTGTGCATAGCCTGCACGAACATTGTTCCGCTGCCTGCCTTTTTGGGTTCCATTTCCGATACGAGCATCTTTATAACATCTAACATTTAAAGAAGATTCCTTGTTAGTGTTGAAGGACTTTAGTGCACTTTCTTTCATGCAGGAGTGCCTGACATTTATTGATTAAAGTAACGTAAGCTGTAACTTCTCTTACCACCTTACTTTGTATACCATAACCAAGCACCTTCGGTTATAGGTAGTAATAGGCTGTTTTCACATAACATTAAGCCTAGAGTAGACGCACATTTATTGAGAGTTTGATAGCCTATTATTGCATATAGAACTCTGTAGAGTATTTGTGTTCTTTGTTCACTGGGAATATACTTCAGAGGTTGGAGCTAGCGCTTTCCGTTGTAACATTTATGCCATTACTAGTCCAATGAATAAGAGCCCTGATATATTTGAACCCCAGTCGTAACAATAGCGATCCATGGCCTCGTCACTTGACCTTTGGAGTGATTGCAGGCTGGGTTATTGTGAAAAACTAGTAGGATAGTGCAAGGTAGAGTAATCAGCATATGAGTGGATGGGACTAGAGGTACAGTTGAGATCAATAATGAATATTTGAGAGAGAATTGGAGATAGAACTGAACCCTGAGGAACACCGGAGTTGATAGGTTGAGGAAGTTAGCGACGGCCTTCCACAACTGCAGCTATGGAATGGTCAGAAAGGAAATTAGAGACAAAGGCAAAGATAGAGGGATAGAAACTGAAGATGGGTAGTTTCGAAATTAGATATTTGTGGTAGACTCCATCGAAGGATTTCAATGCCTAGTGCAATACAAAAAGTCTCACCAAGATCGCGAAAGGAGAATGACCAAGAGTTAGTAAACTAAGCAAGGAAATCACCAGTAGAGTGACCCTTAACCCTTTGGCTGCAGGAACCGTTCATGAACACTCTACCTTGGATGATTCTGGTGCTATTCCTCCCTCTCCACACCCCTCTCACCTACTTATGCCTAATATCCTAATCTCTTCTAAAGATGTACTTTCTACCCTCTCTGGTCTTAATACTAAGAAGGCGTACGGTTCGGACGGTGTTCCTCCTGTTGTACTTTAAAACTGTGCTTCCGTGCTTACCCCCTGCCTAGGCAAACTATTTCGTCTCTGCCTCTCCTCTAACGTCTTTCTTTCTTGCTGGAAGTTTGCTCTCATTCAACCTTTCCCAAAGAAGGGTGACCGCTCTCAGCCTTCCAACTATCGTCCAATTACTCTCATCTCTTGTATCTCTAAAGTTTTTGAAACTATTCTTGCTTCCAAATTTCTTAAGCATTTCTCTTCTCATAATCTGCTCTCAGATCGCCAGTATGGTTTCCTTAAGGGTCTCTCTACTGGTGATCTTCTTTCATATCTTACTAACTCTTGGTCATCCAACTTTCGGGACTTCGGTGAGACTTTTTCTGTTGCACTAGACATATCGAAGGCCTTCGATAGAGTTTGCCACAAATCTTTATTAATTTCCAAACTGCCCTCCTTCGGTTTCTGTCCCTCCATCTGTGCCTTTCTCTCTAATTTCCTTTCCGACCGTTCCATAGCTGCGGTTGTGGATAGCCATCGCTCATTTCCTCATTCTATCAACTCCGGTGTTGTTGTTGTTGTTGTTGTTGTTGTTCCCCAAGCTGCCTGGCCGAACAGCCCCAAGGCCCCGAGCAATTCTAAGGCCATAACCGAGGGCCCCCACAGAACCCTCCCCGCCGACCACAATAAAGCCTGGGTGACCGAAGCCACTCCATGGCGGGGAGCTAAGGAGGGTGCGGAAACGCCCGGGAAACCAAAACCCCACCCAGGGACCTGTGCCCCTCAGCAATTATGAAGAGAAAGTTGAGGGGCAAGGGAAAAATGTGACGCTTTGGCTTCCAATCTTGGTAGATTGGGAGGTCAATCCACGGAAGAGACGCCGTCACTTGAGATCTAGAAAATATATAAGTTAAAGGAACAGTCAGAGTAAGCTATGGGTATGGCAGAGATTGCTCAGCTCTCACTCTGATAGACCAGCCCATCACCACACGACTAGAACCCAATCCTCTCAGCATCAGCTAGGAAAGGCCCTAGAAAGCTGCCTTTGGCGGGGGGATAACTCCCCTATTTCAACCCCTTTCAGGGTTGGGCACCCGCCATGTTCGGTGTTCCTCAGGGTTCTGTCATATCTCCTATTCTCTTTCTAATTTTCATAAATGATCTCAACTGTACATCCAGTCCCATCTGTCATATGCAGACGACTCTACTTTACACCACTCAATTAGTTTTCCTGAACGCCCCAGCCAGCAGTGTTTCAAAAGTAAACGTAATGAAGCCATAAAATACTTATCTTCTGATCTAGCTACTATTTCCAATTGGGGTAGAGAAAACCTTGTTGCATTTAATGCTTCCAAAACTCAATTTATTCATCTTACTACCCATCAGGAACCTCCAGAGGACTATCCCTTATTCTTCAACAATACAAAAATCAACTCTTCATCTTCCCTCAATGTTCTCAGTATCTCTTTTTCTTCTGCTCTCACTTGGAAAGACCATATTACCAATCTCGCTAAGGCAGCCTCCCAGAAGCTTGGTGTGCTCAACCGCCTCAAGGGGTTCTTTACCCCTGCGCAGCTTCTTGCTCTGTACAGGGGCACAGTGTGTCCTTGTATTGAGTATTGTTCACATGTGTGGGGAGGATCCTCTCACACCGCACTCCTAGATAAAGTAGAAAGGAAAGCCTTTCGTATCATTAACTCCCATCCGCTCACCAACTCTCTGCAATCTCTCTCTCTTCGCCGCAGTGTTGCATCTCTCTCGCTATTCTATCGCTACTACAATAATCAGTGTTCCTCGGAACTTTTCCAGTGTATACCACCTCCTCTACATAGGGTACGTAATACCCGCCTTGCAACACAATCCCACCCCTACTCTGTGCAACTCTACAACCCAAGAGTGAAACGCTATTCTCAGATTTTCTTCTATTCAACTGCTGAGCTCTGGAACTCTCTCCCAGAATCAGTCTTTCCCTCTTCCTATGACTTAAATTACTTCAGACTCCGTGTGTCCAGGCATTTTAGCTCGAACGTCTCTTGATTTCGACCCTGTCACTCTTTGAAATCTGGGGGAGGCACTCGCTGCAGGCAGTTATGCCTTTTGTCTCCCTCATTCACATAGAAAAAGAAAAAAAAATTTGGTAATTTAATGCAATTAACAGGACCTTAAAGCCACTTAACCCCTTATTGGCGGCGCTCGACTTAAGTCGTGCAACAATTTGCAGCAAGTTAGGAGCATTATTAAGGCTTTTAAAGGGTTAAAATCGAGTGCAAATGGCCGGGAGCGCAGCAGGCCAGACAGCCGACTCCCAGGGCTTACCGCCGCACACTGACCCACCCTCCCTGTGTTCTCGAGAGGACGGCAGCGTAGCCAGTAGTGAGCATAGCTGGGAAAAATATTCCGCTATACGCTAAACTACCATGTTCGTGGCACCACTGCATTAGAACCACGAGTGCTACGTAGCTCGTTCTGGTCTCATTTTGAAGCTTTTAGCGCCTATTTTTTTGCTGAATACATTTCTTTTCATGCAGATACTTGATTGATCATTCAGGAGGGCCTGAATATGCCCAAATGAGCCCAAAACACCCCGCTAAAGAGGGGTTAAAGTCTGTGGAGACGAGTGAGAGTGAGCGGGAGCATGGCTGGCCCCCGTCCGCTCTCCAGCCCGGTGGCTGGTGCACTGAGGAGTGTCAACCGTATCTTGCCAGACCTATGCATGGCTGCCAAAGGCAAATGTGTCGCGCGACATTACTCATTATTAGCGAATATTTGCCGATATCTATGGTAGCGTTGCGGATGAACCCGGTTCATAATTTTCTTCTAGATTTTGGCTGAATACATGTAATTTCATTCATGCACTTGCTTAATATTTCCGGAGTGCCTGAATGAGCCCATATATAGCGGAAATATGCCCGCAGCGTAAGTGTTAATGAAACCATACTGCTGATCTGAGAGTAGATTATGGGAAGATAAATGCTTCAGAAACTTTAAATTAAGGATAGATTCAAACAATTTGGAGATGCAAGAAATGAGACTAATTGGATGATACTTGGAGGGTTGAGAGCAGTCCCCATTCTTTGCCTAGGTAGGGAGTCAACACAGAAGAACGGTCTTCAGTACAACAGGAGGAACACCTTCTGGTACGTACGCCTTCTTAGTATTAAGCCCAGAGAGGGCAGAAAGTACATCCTTGGAAGAGATTTTGATATTTTTGATATTAAGCATAAGTAAGTGGAGAGGGAGGAGTAGCACCGGAATCATCTAAGGTGGATGATTTTGCGAAAGTTTGAGCAAAGAGTTCAGCTTTGTCAGAGGAAGAGGTGATGGTGGTGCCGTCAGAGTGGAAAAGAGGAGAGAAAGACGAGGAAGGAAAATAGTTGGAGACATTATTGGCTAAATGCCAGAAAGCTTGGGAAGAACTAGAGTTAGAAAGTTCAGAACATTTGTTATTGATAAAGGAGTGTTTTGCTAGTCGAAGAACAGATTTGGCTTGATTCCAAGTAGAAACACAAGAATCACGAGATTCTCTAGTTTGAAGGCGACGGTACTGTTTGAATGCTTCTTCCTTATTGTGGACAGCAGTAGAACAAGTGTGTGTAAACCAATGTTTTTTTTTGCAGTAGACTGAGAGAAAGAAAATGGAATGTATGCCTCCATACCTGGGAGGATTACCTTAGTTATGCGCTCAGCACACTCCGAGGATTTCCGGTCACGGAAGCAAATATCATTCGATGGAAAATCAAAGAAGTACTGCCAAAGAGCCTCCCAGTCAGCAGCGCCGCCGGCTGGGAGGATCGGATGGCCGTACAGGAGAGATACGACAGAACAGAGTCAAGGTTGTGATCAAAGGTGCCCAACGGAAAGAAAATGTTTACATCGTAAGTAGAAGGGTTAGAAGTTAGAAATATGTCCAGGACATTGGACCGATCTCTAAGGTGGTCAGAAATACGAAAGGGTGCTGAACTATCTGCTCTAGGTCATTTGAAATAATAAATAAGTAGGCTTGTTTACCAGGTTGGTCAATAAATGGGAGGAGAGCCATTGGTGGTGGTGAACATTGAAATCTCCTTAGAATGGAGTTTTTGCGATATGAGAGATGGATAGAATGTGAAGGTCAGGTCAGGTGAAGGTATTGAGGGATAAGCCTTTACAACTGCACCTCGTATCTACATTCTACTTTTTCCTATTTTTCTGAAGAGTGTAGAGAGGGGAGAAGGGCTGTTGGAGAGAGAGGAAGCTGTTGGAGTGGCTTTGTTATGTGTGTTGTTAGTCTATATACGTCGTCGAGGTGTCCCCCAACTGGGTGCAAGCATGTGAAACACGCTAGGACGCACTACAACACCCACTAAATGTCCGCCTGGGCTGGCATCAAACCCAGGTCAAGCAGATTCACACGTGAGCGTGAAGTAGAATTATGGGAGAGATAAAAACACAGATATATTTAGTTTCAGAGTGACATGGGAGCTTTAGCCAGTTGAGAATTTAGAAGAATCAAAGTTGGGAACATGAGAGAAAGTAAAATTGTTCTGCACATATACTGGGATTACTGAGAGCAAACCCTTCTCTGTACCCTCCTCTTCTCTCTATCCTAGTTTCAAAGCCAAAGGCTTTGTGTATATGTACAAAACAAACTCACTTGTGTACATATACATATTGTGTACATATTGTGTACATATACATATTGTGTATATGTACACAACAAACTCACTTGGTGATGGGCTGGTCTATCAGAGTGAGAACTGAGCAATCTCTGCCATACCCCTAGCTTACTCTGACTCTTCCTTTTACTTACATAATTTCTAGATCTCAAGTGACGGCGTTTCTTCCGTGGATTGACCTCCCAATCTACCAAGATTGGAAGCCAAAGCGTCACATTTTTCCTTTGCCCCTCAACTTTTTCTTCATAATTGCTGAGGGGCACAGGGCCCTGGGTGGGGCTTTGGTTTCCCAGGCGTTATGGCACCCTCCTCAGCTCCCAGCCATGGAGTGGCTTCGGTCACCCAGGCTTTATTGTGGTCAGCAGGCGGTTCTGTGGGGGCGCTCGGTTGTGGCCTTGGCCTTGCTCGGGGCTTTGGGGCTGTTCGGCCAGGAGGCAGCTTGGGGAACAACAACAACAACAACAACAAACTCACTTACTCTCATGTTCCCAACTTCGGCTCCTCTGAATTCTTAACTTTATGGCTCAAACAATTCTGTCACTCTCATACTAAATATTTCTGTGCTGTCTATCTTTCCCACAACTCCACTGACTTCCCCAAACTCTTTGACTATCTAAACTCTAAAGTGGAACATATCCTATCCGGCTCTCCTTTCTCAGAAATCTCCATCTTTGGAGATTTCAACGTTCACCATCATCAATGGCTCTCCTCTCATTCCACGGACCAACCTGGTAAACAAGCCTACATCTGTTCTATCCTAAATGACCTAGAGCAGTTGGTTCAGCAACCCACCCATATCCCAGATCGCTTCAGAGATCGGCCCAACATTCTAGACTTGTTTCTAACTTCTGTTACGACCGGGCACTCGGGTACACTAGGGCTCTTACACAGGACTCGAGTATGGCTCGCTGCCACAACGGAAACACACGATCCCAACCCCAGAGTACTGCCAGCCGAACAAAAAACGCCACTACCCTCCAGAGTTCTATCTGCTATAACGGGGTATACAAGAACTCGGTACTAGCGTTTCACACAACAGACTAATAACAAGACGGGAGTTATCTAGTCTGGTCAACAATCAAACAAAGAAGAAAGTACTACAACACTAAAGAATAGTGTTGGCCGAAGCCGAAGTAATCCACCCTTGAACTAAGAACTTAAGAAGTCCTCCACCCTCTACTTCGGATCGGCACTATTACGTTACGTTAAACAATAGTCCTCGAGCATCAAGCAAGGAATCTTCTGATAAGTTAGATGCTTCTCGAATACTCATAAGAAGTAAGTATCGGATTTTGAACAGCAATTTAATGAATAACTCACTGGTAATTAAAGGCTTTAAATTGACATAAGAAGAATTATAAGAATAAGCAATAGGATATGGCAAACATTAAGAAGAAGTACTCCGACAATGCACTGGCAATAGCCTACTAAGATTGTGCTCGTGGGCCACTAATCTCTGAAGTAGCTAAGCGTGCCACACATGAAATCAATAGTGCTTAAACAATAATATACATAAGGAGAAGCTTCAATACTATACTGTATCTGCTGGTCGAGCAAAGTCTAGCTGGGATATCTAAGGTTAAGAGACAATGGCTGAGCAAGCGGCTCGTAGCCTAGCGAGGTCCTTAAGACTGTGCGGCCAAATTACGGTAATTGACGGGATGCTCTCTTGAGAGATCCAGATCACTAGTATCTGGTTCTCTCCTGGCGATCCTCTCAAAGTCAAGCAAATGAGATAGCACAGTGTTGGGTGGCACAGGCAAAAGCCCTCACTCGCAACACAGTGCTAAACTCCCACGGTACACAGTCAGAAAGACCACCTAGGCGTTCCACGTCTCCGTTGCAATTGTACTGGTTCAACCGCAACCTAGTACTCATAGGAAATCACAACTCAGAAACCCTATCCCAGTCTAGCATTGCCTAAACCAGCAGAAAACAGGAACATGAATAATCGCACACAGGGAAATGCATATACGAGTGCAACAAACATCAATCAATCCTATTCTAGTTAACCCTTCCAAAAATAGGCTATCTAACAGGCACTTATCTCGTGAGAACTCAAGCGATAATACTTTGGCTGACTAAATCTGCACCAAAGGGGTCATGGAGGTTAAACAGGGACGAGAAGAGAAGAAGATAGGCTGTTCAGAGAGTAGAGAAAGTTCACATCAGTCGGAAGAATATGGATAGTTGCAAGGGATATGAGAGGTCGCTTTGCCTGATGAGTTCTGAGGAAAATGCGGCGGGACCTCCCTTTTTATACTCGGCCCTTTAGTGAGCATAACGCCAACTACTAAGGACCGCCCACTGGCAATCATGACGTCATATTCTCTCTCAATCTGGGATCGACAAAGAACTTCCCACGCGCTGAAAGGGAGGAAGGGAGGAGGGAGGAGGGAATTAGGCCTATCTGCCCGCGTGGCGCACTCACTGGTCCCCGTTACGTAATATCTCTCTCTCTCTCCTCTCATCATTACATATAAGTCCCACACACAATACTTATAACTAATGATATAAAATAGAACTCGTTGACTCAGATGAAAACAAAATACATATTTATAATACTTATAGTACAACGGCTCACATAAACTAAGTTAGGAAACTCTACACAGACTACAGCCAAAGTTCCTGCCCTGACGATCCTAGCGAGAGTGGGGCCTGACTGGGCGTTCTGTACAGCATGCTCATACTCGACATGCGTCACACCTCCCCCAAGATTTTACTTGCTCAACCCTGAGCTAAAATCTGATATACAGAACCCCATCAAACCCCTCACACCCAGCGACCGCATGGCACTAAAACAACGCTGAGTTTATCACTAAAACACATCTTATAAAAAAAAAATTCACATTTCATAACTCCTCCCAACAATAGTAAAAGACATAATATCATGCTCCCAGAGCGAGCTTACAGCAGCTCAGCCGTTTGATAGTTCGTGGACTACTCAAACACTATAGGCTATGACAAACTTATACAATTATCTATATCAAAAAGAAAGAGTTTTTATATGATTTTTATATTTTAATATGTTTTTTTCCGGCTGCACTATAAGGGCAGCCTATTTTCTTCTATACCAAACGCTCAACAATCCTGCTTTACGACCCAATACGCTGGGCTACAACCGCGAGCCAACAAGCACCAAGCGCAAAATACTACTCAAACCAAAGCAGGAGGCTACCCGTGTGTCAATCTCTTCGGGATCATACACCTGTGATAGCCTACGACTGATCATCTACCCTCGATAAACAATCCGCAATCACATTGTCACATCCCGCAATATGCCGGATGTCCAGGTTATACTCCTGCAACATCAATGACCACCGGGTCAGTCTCATATTGCGATTGTGAAATTGATTTAGGAATCTCAAAGGGTGATGATCAGTGTAGATAACCACAGGTGTATGATCCCGAAGAGATTGACACACGGGTAGCCTCCTGCTTTGGTTTGAGTAGTATTTTGCGCTTGGTGCTTGTTGGCTCGTGGTTGTAGCCCAGCGTATTGGGTCGTAAAGCAGGATTGTTGAGCGTTTGGTATAGAATGCTCAAAGTCAAGCAAATGAGATAACACAGTGTTGGGTGGCATAGGCAAAAGCCCTCACTCGCAACACAGTGCTAAACTCCCACGGTACACAGTCAGAAAGACCACCTAGGCGTTCCACGTCTCCGTTGCAATTGTACTGGTTCAACCGCAACCTAGTACTCATAGGAAATCACAACTCAGAAACCCTATCCCAGTCTAGCATTGCCTAAACCAGCAGAAAACAGGAACATGAATAATCGCACACAGGGAAATGCATATACGAGTGCAACAAACATCAATCAATCCTATTCTAGTTAACCCTTCCAAAAATAGGCTATCTAACAGGCACTTATCTCGTGAGAACTCAAGCGATAATACTTTGGCTGACTAAATCTGCACCAAAGGGGTCATGGAGGTTAAACAGGGACGAGAAGAGAAGAAGATAGGCTGTTCAGAGAGTAGAGAAAGTTCACATCAGTCGGAAGAATATGGATAGTTGCAAGGGATATGAGAGGTCGCTTTGCCTGCCTTTGACCTTTCTGCTTATACTGTCGATCTTTTCTCTCCTTTGGGCTCCTCCGACCATAAACTTATCTCTGTCACCTGTCCTATCTTTAAAGTACGGCCTGCCGATCCTCCCAGCCGGCGGTGCTTGTGGCACTTTGGCGATGGCGACTGGGTGGCTCTTCAGCAGTAGCTTACTTCTTTGACATCCCATGGAATTATTTTTGTTTCCGTGGCCGGGGACCCTCGGCGAGTGCTGAACGCATTACCAAGTTAATCCTATCAGGCATGGAGGCCTACATTTAATTTTCTTTCTCTCAGACTAATGCAAACAAATCTTGATATATGCATGCTTGCAATAAGGAGGAAGCATTCAAACATTACTGACGCCTTCAAACTCAAGAATCTCATTCTTCCTATGTTTCTGCCCAGAATCAAGCCAAATCTGTTCTTCGACTCAACCAACACTATTTCATCAATAATAAATGCACTGAACTATCCAATTCTAGCTCTTCAAAATTTCTTAAGCATTTCTTTTCTCATAATCTACTCTTAGATTGCCAGTATGGCTTCCTTGGGGTTCGCTCTACTGGTGATTATCTTTAATATCCAACTAACTCTTGGTCATCCTCCTTTCAACACTTTGGCGAGACCTTTTCTATTGCACTAGACATATCGAAGGCCTTCGATAGAGTCTGGCACAAATCTCTTAATTTCTAAGCCACCCTCTTTCGGTTTCTATCCTTCCATCTGTGCCTTTTTCTCTAATTTCTTTTCTGGCCATTCCATAGCTGCGGTCATAGACGGCCACCGTTCACTTCCTCATCCTAACAATTTCGGTGTTCCTCAGGGTTCTGTCCTATCTCCATTTCTCTTTCAAATATATATAAATGATCTTCTCAACTGTACCTTCAGTCCTATCCACTCATATGATGACGACGCTACCTTACACTATTCAACTAATATTCCAGAACCCCTCAACAAAGAATCCCTCAAAAAATAAACTTGATGAAGCCATAGAACACTTTTCTTTTGATCTCACTACCATTTCCAATGTCTTGAGTCGGCTACCCCCAAAATGGGGATTGGGCCTGAGCATATAGATAGATAGATAGATTTCCAATTGGAGCAGAGAAAACCGTGTTGCTTTCAATGCTTCCAAAACCTAATTTCTCTATTTATCTGCCCGTCAAAAACTCCCAGAGGAGTATCCCTTTTACTTCAACAATACAAACATCAACCCTTCATCTTCTCTCAGTATTCTCGGTTTGGTATCTCTTTTTCTTCTGATCTCTCTTGCAAAGACTATATTACCACTCTTGCTAAAACGGCTTCCCTGAAGCTGGGTGTGCTCAACTGCCTTAAGGGGTTCTTTAACCCCACACAGCTTCTTGCTCTTTACAGGAGCACAGTGCGTCCTTGTATTGAGTATTGTTCCCGTGTGTGGAAAGGATACTCTCACACAACACTTCTAGATAAAGTAGAAAAGAAATCCTTTTGTCTCATTAACTCCCGTCCACTCACCGATTCCCTGCAAACACTCTCTCTTCGCCACAATGTTGCATCTCTCTCACTATTCTATCGCTATTACAATAATCAGTGTTCCCATGAGCTCTCTCAGTGTGTACCACCTCCTCTACGTAGGATACCGTACGTACTACCCGGCTTACACAATCCCACCCCTACTCTGTGCAACTCTTCAAGCCAAGAGTGAAACGATACTCCCAATCTTTCTTCTATTCAACAGCTGAACTCTGGAACTCTCTCCCTGAATCCATTTTCTCTCATCCTATGACTTAAGTTGTTTCGAACTGCGTGTGTCCAGACATTTTGGCTCAAAAAATCCTTGATTTTGGCCCTGTCACTCTCTCATCTTCTGGGGAGGTACTCGTTACAAGCAGTTTTTCCTTTCGTTTCTCTCATCCTCACAGACAAAAAAGTCCACCTTTAGCTTGAATCTGAGGATAGATATAGTAGGAGGATACAGAGAAGGGTTTGCTCTCAGAAGTACCAGACACCTGTGTTTCAGTGAGAAAGAGAAGATCAGGGTAGGCAGAAGAGAGTGGTGTTCAACAGAGTGGAAGTTAGAGGAGAGACCACGAATGGTGCAGAAATTGATAGTACCGGTAATCGTAGTAGGTACCGGTACCGGTTCATATAGGGCATATAGGCTATAGTTCATTACAGCAAGATAAGTAATGCTAAATAGAGGTTACTATCACAGACCAAGTTCAAAGGTCACAGTGTGCTCTAATGTATTTAACATTGCAAATACTCAATCTCCAGCAAACTTACGGTGTTAGTATTTGTTACATATACAGTACCGGTACTGCTATAACATATACAGTACCGGTACTGCTATAACATATACAGTACCGGTACTGCTATAACATATACAGTACCGGTACTGCTATAACATATACAGTACCGGTACTGCTATAACATATTAACCGAGTTGTATTTAAGTATTATAATAGTAAAAGTAAAAGTTCAAAACCATGATGCTAATAATTTGCCCTAATCTGACAGATTCTCATTAAACTCAAAGGGAGATGGGCTATTTTGTTGGTCTATTAATTTATATATTCTCTTATTTCTTAGTTTTCTTGCTAGAACTCCATCAAGCTTAGAAAACACCCCTAGACCCCCCTTCTAGATAAATGTGTAAATTTTTCGGTAGAAAAATGTCCGGCCAAAAGCCGGTTCCTCTTATAATTTCAGGCACCCTATCGCTCGCCAGGACAAAATCGACACCTAAGTGGCACGAAAGATCTTAAAATTGACAACGAAATGGGGCGAAAGGTGTTAAAATCGTCAAACTAATGGGCCGAACGTCTTATAATCTCATAACAAATGGGGCTCAACACGAAAGGGAGAAAGGGGACCAGAACAACGACCCATCTCCCCTTTACTGCTATTTTGTTGAAGATGCCACTGCCAGGGACAGACATGATCAAATATACTCCAGGCAAAGGTCGAGGTCACTAGTAAAGGTCATAATATGTTAAGGTCACTATATTTTCTTCTCAATTATATACCGGTATAATCTATTTTGTATTAATTTTACCACAACGCCAAACACCTCCAATGAAATTAATGAAAGTATATAATGTGATCCACCAGGATTCGAACCCGGGTTATCACACACAGATTTTAAGACACCTTAACCATTACACCACCAAGACGGCTACAGGTTTATGGACACGCCTACGACTTATTATCCATTCTCGAATACTGGATATTAATCTAATCACGTTCATATTCCCACCGCACTATGGTAGCCTAATGCTTAAGTGAGAGGAAAGAATATTCATGGGGCACAGATCATTTAGAATGGCCTCGCTACGAAATATCCCTGAACCTACTGATAATCTATTTTGTATTAATTTCACCACAACACCAAACACCTCCAATGAAATTAATGAAAGCATATACTGTGATCCACCAGGATTCGAACCCGGGTTATCACAATATATATAATATATATTTGAGAAGAAAACATATAAATATTATATATATAATTCATCAAATTTAAATTGATTATTGTCCATTACATGAATAGTACCTTTTTTCAGATATATATTTTTAATGTCACTGGTGAGAGTCAAAGGTGAATACATAATTATATTCCCGTTGACATTCGTTACATTATATTTCCGGCACAGAAGTTCAAGATCAAGTTCAGAATACAAAGCCGCTGAGTTGGTTATGCATTTGTTGTAATGATAAAAACTACACTTCTACTTTACTGTTAATCAATCCGTTCATTTTTCCTGATGCAATTCCAGGTCGTGTATTATTATATGGCAACACATATGGGGGAAGGTTAAGGGGGTAGTGCTCAGGTTTTGCTCTATATATTTATTCATTAGTGTATTTTTGAGCTTCCTCGCTAGACCTCCATCAAGCTTAGAAAAACACCCCCTGGATCCCTTTTAAGATAAATGTGTAAATATTTCGGTAGAAAAATGTCCCGGCCGAAGGTCGGTTCCTTCTAAACATAGAGGCTCGCTAACACTAGCCAGGAAAAAATCGACACCTAAAGGGCACGAAAGGTTTAAATATTGATTACAAAATGAGGCGAAATGTCTCAAAATTGCCAAATTTTCGGAGCAAACGTCTTAAAACCTCCCAACTAATTTACTAAACATGAGTGAGAAGGGGGTCCAGAAAAAGCGAGTACCGTAAAACCCTTTTAAAGTTCCTAATACAATTGTTTCCCTTGTCACTATAGTCTGTTTTACTTAACCCTTTCTGTCTTATATATTTTATTCTAGTTATATTTAGACGATTTGATGCAGCTTATTAAGGATCTGTGGTACCGGTAGTTAAGAGGGTTGATTGAGTTGGTTTGAGGCCTTATGATTGTTGTTAGAGATCCTTCCTAAACGGAGAAAAACGATTAGTAGTCGCCAGATTAAAGTACAAAGGACGTCACCTGTACCGGTACTGAATGGGTTATATAATGCCAAGTCTTCTTCAGCTGTATGATTTGGTCGACATATACCGGTATATCAATATCTGGCTTACTAGATTGAACCCCTTCAACACCATTACGTAATGTTCATCATACTCTGGTTACCGTTAGAAGAATTTTTTAGATTATAATCTCCCTCTACGACTCAAAAGGGTAAATACGATCTCAATAAACCCTCTGAATAACAGGGGTCCTTCTGACACTGCAAACAATCGTCTATTTTAGCCATAATTAAAGGTTGAAAGGCTGAATTAAATATTGCCATAATTAAAGGTGCTGAAGGGGTTAAACACACAAGAGTTATGAAGTATTAGAGAGTTTATATCTTCGTGCGCCTCACCTACACAGAAAGTAATCCAGTTTACTCTCGCAAACACTACTTCCTGTTCATTTCATTACACTTAACCAGCACACCACACTTCTTTCCAACAGTGACCGGTCAACTCAACCAGTAGGCCATTTCAACCAGTAGCTCTCAACCAGTACCAAATCAACCAATACGGTTAGGTTAGGTTAAGTTAGGTTAGGTTAGGTTAGTACTATATTTTGGCACTGGTTTGGTTAGTCTGGGTTAATTTGGCACTGGTTGAGAGCTACTGGTTGAAATGGTCTACTGGTTGAGATGACATGGAACCCCAGAACAGCTTTGCCTTTTGTCTCCTTCATGCACATAGTAAGACAAAAAAGTCCCCACCAATTATTTTGTTTACCCGGTCTTCGTCATATAGTTTGAAAGAGTGTATTTGTTAATCGTGCAGGAAATCGACATTGGTTGTGTCTAGTAAAATTTATGTTGTCCAATTTACTATAATTTATTCGGTCAGTGACATTATTTTGAGACATGTTTTGTAGAGTCTGTCATTGAATGATAGTTTTTGTTTTCTAACTGAATGAAGGATACAAAAGGCAGGCGGCCTGTAACGAGTGTCTCTTACAATGCCAAAAGAGTGACAGAGAGCCAAATTCAAGGGACGTTGAAGCCAATATGCCTGGACACACAAAATCTAAAGCAGTCCAAGTCACAGGACGAAGGACAGACCGATTGAGGGAGAGAGCTCCAGATCTCAATTGCTGAGCAGAAGGAAGACTGAGAATTCTTGGGTTGGAGAGCCGGACAAAACAGGGGTGGGAAAGGTGGGTGACCCGCACTCGCCGCAAGAGAGGAGATACGCACCGAGAGAGCTCCGAAGAACACTGACCATTGCAACAGAGATAGAAGAGTGAAAGAGATGCAACACTGCGGTGTGCAGAAAGAGTTTGCAGGGAACAAGCAAGAGGAAGTGAGCCAATGAGGCGAAAAACTCCCGACTCCACTCTTTCGAGAAGCTCGGCAAGGGTGGAACCTCCTCACAC
>JBAKBP010029370.1:0-2500 GCA_037953745.1 Lithodes maja
GACCCTAATACCTCTGATCATGCTTTGATTACTTTCAGCTTTGATTTCCCTAAGCCACTCACACATGAAAAAGTAATCAGATTTAGAAATTATAAAAATGCAGACCTAAATTTGGCTAGCAGTGAAGTAAAACAGTACTTGGGAAGTATTGATACTTCCAACCTTACTTCAGATGAGCTGGTGGAGGTACATGGAAATGCACTTAAATTAGTGTTCGATCATCACTGTCCAGAAGTAGAGAAGAAAATCATAGTACGAGATGATTCGCCCTGGTATAGCACTCGAGTTAAATTTCTTAGAAGAGCGCGTAGAAGAGCTGAACGTGAATGGCGGAAAAATAAAACAGACTCTACATGGTTGCAATATCTGTCAGCCAGAAGAGCTGTGGTCCACAAAATCAAAGATGAAAAGAAAGTGTATTATCAGGGAAAAGTTGACTCGTGTGGTAACGACCAGAGGAGGTTGGCTTCAATTGTAAACAGTTTACTTGGAAAAACAAGAGTCAGCTTAAGACCTTCTGTACCTGATGCCGAGTTGGCTGCCAACTTTGTGGCATTTTTTGCTGGCAAGATAACTCGCATAAGACAGGAACTGGATGATGCTTCTGTTGGTGAAGAACTTTCAGTTGTACTCCAACCCCGACACATTCCTAATAATGTCCTCTCATCCTTTCACTCAGTAGAGGTGGACATGATCTCGTCCTACATAAGAAACCTCAATAAAACATTTTGCCCGTTGGATCCCATAAATGTTTCCAAGCTACCAAGAGTCTATGATCACACAGTTGAGTTTATTTCCAAAATAATTAATAAGTGCTTCTCTGAAGGTAGCTTCCCACATTCTGAAAAGCATGCACTACTCCGACCTACTCTAAAGAAACCTGGACTTGATGTTGAGAACATGTTGAACTATCGTCCTGTCTCCAACCTGTCCTTCATATCAAAGATATTAGAGCGTGCAATACTTGACCAATTACAACCACTACTTCAGCAGAATGAAACTATCCCAATTTTTCAGTCTGCTTACCGACAGCATCATTCAACTGAAACAGCATTGATTAGAGTACATAATGATCTAGTTGAGAACATTTGCAATGGTGTGGCCTCACTATTGGTCTTGCTTGATCTCTCTGCGGCTTTTGACACAGTGGATCACGAGTTGTTATTGAGTGATCTTTATGATTGTGGTGTGCGTGACTCCGCTCTCTTGCTTCTTGGGTCGTACTTGTCAGGTAGATCCCAGAGTGTGATGGTAAATCAAGTGGTCTCGGACTCGACACCCCTGCAGTATGGTGTTCCGCAGGGATCAGTTTTAGGTCCTATCCTATTTATAATTTATATTAGCAGTTTGTCTCTTCTGCTTCGTGCACATAATGTCACCTTTCACTTTTATGCAGATGACACCCAGATTTATGTGAGAATCACAAATATAGTTGATATACGGAGTAAGATGGAATTGTTGATGTCTGATATCAAGAAGTGGATGAGAGCGAGAAAACTTAAACTAAATGATGGTAAAACTGATATTCTCATCATCCGAGGAAATAGAAGAGCTGATGATATAGTAGGTGCCCTCTCCATCAATGTGGGTGGATCTCAGCTGCGACCGGCCAACTCTGTTCGAAATCTGGGTGTATATGTGAACTCCCGATTAGATTTCAAAGAGCATGTAAACCAGATAGTTAAAAGTTGTTACTTGCACATCAGAAATCTCTATTTGGTGAAGCCGTTTATAACCAGACGTTGCCTCCTGATGTTGGTTCACTCATTGGTCTTCTCTCGTGTTGATTATTACAATGCCCTGTTGGTGGGTCTTCCAAATTATATTTTGAAGAAAGTTCAGTCTGTTCTTAACAGGTCCGCAAGACTAATTTTTGGTGTTCCACCTAGAACTCCTACTACATCTCTTCACATAGAACTGCACTGGCTGCCAGTAAGAGCAAGAATAGAATTTAAGTTGTGTTTGGTGACCTTTAAGGTTCTCAAATTTGGTGAGCCTAGGTACCTTGCGGAGCTGCTCAGGCGCCCACCGGCACACCATGGTGTAGTTGTGCGTCATGACAATGACCCTTTTCGTCTTGATGAACCATGGGCTTTCCAGCAGTCTTCTTTCTTTGAGAGGTCTTTCTCCTACATGGCTCCGAGGTTGTATAACAGGTTGCCGCTGTCCATGAGACAACTGAGTTCTGTTGAATGCTTCAAGAGACAACTTAAGACTTTTCTCTTTGAGAGAAGCTATGATCTTGGGAGAGGTGTCATGGCAGATGGCTATAGAGTTTAGGCTATTTTGCCACTGCTAGTGATTGTTAAATGTGTGTTGTATATAAGCCTTCTTTTGATGCATTGATTTTTTTTTCTTTTTTCTCTTTTCGAGCGCTGGTGAATTCTTCGGAAAAATTGGCGCTTATGAGAAATAAGTAACATGCTTATTATTATTATTATTATTAGGTAATCTCCTTGGGTCACTTTCTTTATCGAGTAACAGAATAGTTGGGCTTTTT
>JBAKBP010029370.1:5000-27237 GCA_037953745.1 Lithodes maja
TATGCCGAATGGTCAGAGCCCACCCGCGCTCCTCCCACCGCTCAGACTCTCTGAGCCGATTATGTGCTCAACATCGCATTGGACTTAAGGGGAGGTTTTTAGTTGATTCCCTGGACTTCCATCAAGCTTGAAATTACTCCCCCTTGACCCCCTTTCAAGATAAATTTGTACATTTTTCGGTAGAAAAATTTCCCGGCCGAAGGCCGGTTCCTCTTAAATTACAGGCTTGCTATTACTCGCCAGGAAAAAATTGACACCTTAACCCGGGAGCTGCCGGAAGACTCTTAAGAGTTCCCCCGGCGGACTGCGGGAAGACTCTCCTGAGTAAGTAAAATTAAAAATCAACTTTTGACATCGAAAAAAAAAAAAAAAAAATTATTTTTATTTTTTTATTTTTTTATTTTTGTTTGGCCCCTGGGCCATGCAAAATCTCAGTCCTCTACCTCCCCTCCTTCCCCACTTTCCTCGTATCCCTCAGTTATCACCTATTTTCCCTATTATTCCCTTATTCTGAGGTATATTTTCGTGCTAACATTAGCGAGTTGCAAGCAGGGTGTTGTCATCACTGATGGCAATCGAGTGTAAGAGAGAGAGAGAGAGTATCGATCGACTGTGTCGCAGTGGCCTTGGGGAAAATTGGCGGGAAGGTAGCTTGCCTCACCCATACATTATACAACTCGCGGGCTATATCTCCGATTTTGACCATCCAAACGCTGTTTTCACTCGTTTTATTGTTGTTTCAGGTTAATACCTTTATAATCAACCCATAATAGGCGCATATGGATAATTATTAATGCTATTAATGGTACAATGAATATTTTAGTGACGGAAACACCTCAAATACGTCAGCACAGGGGGAGGTTTTCAATTACCCCCGTGCGCACTTCAGAGGTTAATGGGACGACAGGTCTTAAAAGTGACATAAATTGGGTGAAAGGTCTTAAAATTGCCAAACTAATGGGGCGAACGTCTTAAAATCTCAAAAGCAATGGGGCTAAACATGAGGGAGAAGGGGGTAAAGAAAAAAGTCCCTCAAGTGGAAATCTCCCCTTAAGTCGGGTCCCACCTTTAGTCGGGCACCGATAGACAAAGGGTTAAATTATTTCCGATCCAGAATAGCCCTAATGTACGTATAATAATGGTGTACATGTGTGCGTTAGGCTGTGTGTACCTCATATTGGTGTACATATTGTGCGTATTGGGTAATGTGTGGGTTAGGCTATGTGTACCTTTGCTGTACATATGTGCGTATTGGGTAATGTGTGGGTTAGGCTATGTGTTCCTTTGCTGTACATATGCGCGTATTGGGTAATATTTGCGTTCGGAATATGTATGCCTCATAATGGTGTACATGTGTGCGTATTGGGCAATGTGTGCGTTCGGAATATGTATACCTCATAATGGTGTACAGTACATGTGTGCGTATTTGGTAATGTGTGCGTTAGGCTATGTGTACCTTATATTGATGTACATATGTGCGTGTGACTGAGTATGTACAGTATATGGGTAAGCCTTAATGGTATACACATGTACATATTTTGTATATGTGTGACTGTGTGTGTGTGAGAATGAGACTATGTATTTGTGACTATGTATGTGATGTGTGTGTTCACTCACTTGTTCGTCAAGGGGAATCCACGCAATGCGAGCTAAGCTCATTATTATCGCGCCTCCTTAACTGGGAATGTATTGCGTGAAATGCATGTTAAGTGTTTATGTATCGTTGGAATGGCTGTGGATGTGTGTGTAGTCTGTATTTTAGCCAATTGGCGACATCTGGAAACGAAGGCTTAGGGTTAATCTGTACGGTACCAGTCCCACCCGAAGGCTTAGATTGACCAGTACGATACCCATCTCACCTTGTAACCGATCACCAACCCCAGATGGGACGTCACAACTTCGTCCACTTATACCAGGTTCCTATTTATACTGCTAGGTGAACAGAGGCTACACCATTAAGAGACTTGCCCAAATGTCTCTTCCCCGCCTGGGTCTCGAACCCGGGACCTTCTGGTTGTGAGCCAGACGCGCTATCAGTTACGCCACGGGGAGGTGTGTGTTTATGTATGTGTGACTATGTATGTGATGTGTGTGTGTATGTGTGACTATGTACTTACACTAGTTGTATTTGCGGGAGTGAGCATGCTCGTTAATTCCCGCCTCCTAAGATATGTTTGTCATACCGTGCTTTGAAACTATGCACTGATGGTGCAGACACTACTTCGGCTGGCAATTTGTTCCACCCACTAATCGAGTTGGTAGGAAATCTTTTACTTTTCAGATCAGATTTACTATTAAGCACTTTTAGTTTGTAGCTGTGACCTCTTGTTCTCTCACCTCCATCCCTCTCTATGAAATTTTCTTGGTCGATTTTGTCAATACTGTACCTCTAACACATTTGTATTATTATGTTCCTTCCAACAACCAATCATACTCCTAAAATCGATTAATGAAATATCTGAATTTGCTGTCCTTCTCTGTTCCAGTGTAGGTTGATTCAATCTCTCGAGCCTCTCTTGGTACTCCAAATTTTCCAAACCTGGGATCATCCTCGTAGCTGCTCTCTGTATGTGTGTATGTGTGCGTGCGTGTGAGACTGTATGTATGGATGTATGTACTGCATGTTAAGTCAATATACAGCACTGTAATAGGTTAAGGGGGGTCACCGGCTTTTTTAATCTTTCTCTCCTATTCTCTCTTTCCCTGGCTTGTATCCATTCGGCCCCATTCAGCCAAATGTTTTAAGACGTATATCCCCATCCAGGTGTCGATTTCTTACTGGCGAGCGATAGCGAGCCAGCATTGTTTGGAGAAATCTGGCTTTGCCAGAGACATTTTTCTGTCGAAAAATGTACAAATTTAGCTTGCTGTCAAAAACAAAAATATCTATATCCTGACTCGCTACCACTCGTCAGGAAAATATTGACACTAGGATGGGGGTAAACGTCTTAAGACAGTAGGCTGAATGGGGCCGAATGGATACAAGCCAAAGAGAGAGGGAGAGAAAGAGAAAAAAATACTAATAAGTTTTGACAACAATGACTTTCTTACTTTTCCTTCTGACTAACCTAAGATGATTGTATCCAAGTGTTATATAATAATACACTACACTACTATAATACACTACACTACACTACTATAATACACTACACTACACTACTATAATACACTACACTACTATAGTCTATTCGCCGTAGGTATGCCAGAAATCATCACCTCTAACCTCTGTAATTGACCACTTGCGAGTTTCGGTCTTTAACCCTCCTGGCCCGGGCAGCATGTTAAAATGACACTGCGGCAGATGGGCAGGAACCCGGGTGTCCTGTTAAAATCTGCAAGCTTGAAAGCCTATTCAGCTTGGTCTGAACGCTGTGCGTCCGACGCATGTAAACAAAGCCGATCGTTGCGTCACCGCACCTCCGAAAACAATAAGGAGACGTCGGATCAATGTTATTGTTGTGACGTCAGACGAAATTAGTGTCTGAAAAGCTCCGATATTGTCAACATCGCGGAAAAATTCGCTCCACTGAAGTCGTCATAACAACTGAACCAGTTGACTTACAGAGCTCTACTCAACGCCAGTCTACAGATTGAAAACCGCACTACGTTTATAGATGCGTGGGAAATTTTTAGCAGTTAAAATAAATAAAAATACGGTAGCCTAGGCCTAAACGTTTTTCGGCTAGATCGCCCGGGTACCCCGCACTGTCATTAGGAGGGCTAGCCCGGGCCAGGAGGGTTAACCCTTCCTACCCGGGCTGCCTTACAAAAGGACGGAGGTCGTATCCGGGCGATCTGGCCGAAAAACGTCTAGGCCTAGGCTACCGTATCTTTGTTATGTTAACTGCTAGAAATTTCCCACGCATCTCTAAACGTAGTGCGGTTTCCAATCTGTAGACTGGTGTTGAGTAGAGCTCTCTAGAATTACGTGGGCTCGGGTACTCCGGTCCGGGGGGGGGGGGGGGGGGGGGAGACAATATTAGCCTAATCCCTTTTGACAGTTTATTCTGGTTATCAGCATACAATTTTATACAGCTTAGGAATTGACCACTTGCGAGTTTCATTCTATAAGGAAGTTGGATCTGTAGACATCAATATTTAGCAGAATAACCAGCTATAATACGGTTTTAGTACATTTATAAATACATAAAACCCAATTCAACATACTATTTATCCATCAGAAACCTACAAAATTAATGTATTTGTGTTTATTATTGATGTTTACAGGCCGAACTTCCTTATAGCCAGAAACTCAAGTGGTCAATTGGGTGAGGGGTGGGTAGGGGTTAATGTTTGATGGAGGTCTAGGGAGGAAACTTTAGAAATTATAAAAAATATATATAAATGAGCAAATAAATATGCCCATGGATACTTACTTGTTTCATTGGTAAGCCATCCGGTGTAATGTTCAGATTTCTTGAAGTAGGGTAGTACAGTACGTCCTTGTAGCCCCAGCCCGGGTTCCCCATCTCTCCCAGTTATCAAAATCCCGACTGTTGCCTCTGCAATGATGTAGATCATGGAGTTAATGCTGGACGACCCTCCTGCACACCGCCCTCGAGGGTAAGGAATCGTCTGAGGGAGCGAGAGAAACTTAGTGTATGGAGAAATTATACCTTTGTAAAAAAAAAAAAAAACAGAACCATATGATGTTAACCCTTAAAAACCGGGTGACACCATATATCGTCACCATGTTTCGCACCAAGCAATCATATTTTCCATGGTGCAAACGCGGCCCTATCAGCCTTGTGATGAATTAAGCTTCAAACCCAGCCCCTCCTGCACATCCCCAAGCTTCTCCCTACACCTCCCCACCATCTCCCCCTCTCACAAGTGCCCCCAACCATCTCTCTCTCTCGCTCATGTAATTATTTTATTCAACCAATTACCTACATTATTCTGGAAAGCCTTGAGTGAGTGTTTCTGAGGGGCAGTGTGGTAGTGCCAGTCTGCATCACCTTGGAGGAGCAGGACATTGAAGGCTGGTACATGGGCCTCCAGGGGGACATCACCCCCTGCCTTCAACACCAGTACCCTCCACCCCCTCTCCTCCGCCAACCTCGCTCCCATCACACTGCCAGCTGACTCTGCACCAACTGTAAGCATAGGGTTAATTGTATATCATCACCACCAAAATTAGCATCCAACATCACCACCATCCACCCCTGTCGGCTGTCATGAGTTACGACACTTTATAGGTTAAGACAGGCTGTTACAATAACTTTATAGGTTATGATACACTGCTACAGTATATCATAGGTTAAGAAGGGCTGTTACGTTACTTTATAGGTTACGAAGAGCTGTTACTATACTTAATAAGTAAAGATACCGGTAGTCGTTTACGATATTTTATAGGTCAAGATATATGTGACGTAGATACTTTATAGGTTAAGATAGGCTGTTGCGACACTTTATGGGTTAAGATGACAATGTGACGTACCGATGATAAAGTCGTATAGTGGCAGCACGGGTTGGAGGTCATGGTACGGCGTGTTAACCATCATCAGTGACCCCGCCAGCAGCAGCCTTAGCATCACCACCGCCACGTTCCGTAAAGCGACACCCAGACCCGACATGGCACTCTGGCCCTTATACGCTGTAAGAAATCAAGGGTATAAAAGACAGTCTGTCAGTCGGTAGCCAGCCCTTACTCCCACAAGGGGTAGGGAGGAACGGCAAAAGACTCGAGAGAGGAAATAAAGAGGTGACAGAGGAACGCATATACCAGTTCGCCCACAAAAAGCAAGCACACAAGCTTTCAGAAGCACCAATCACTCGCCAGCCTCCGAAATCAATGTCTTCACCTCAAGCACACAAGCATTCAGAAACTTGCAAGTCTCAGGCTATAAGGAAGTTGGAACCGTAAACATCGATTAGGTAGAAGTGCAAAAATAATGTAGGATTATATGATGGATATATAGCCTAGAGTATGTTGAATTGTATTTAATGTAAATATAAATGTATTACAGCCGTATTTCAGCTGGTAATTCTGTTAAGTATTGATGTCTTCTTTCAAATAGTCCCTCTATCTTAAAATTGTTGCTGGGTGCTTTTTACCTCGCATATATATCCCCCCCCCCCCCAACCCTATAATTATATATTTCTGGCGACTATTAGACAATTTTATTCAGCTTGGGGAAGGACCTCTAGCAATGATAAGGCTTCAAACTATCTTAACCCTCTCCGACATATGACGCGATTTTAAGCCGATTAGGGATACTTTAAAGCCTTTGTTACCATCAGGGGTATTTAGAAACCTTTAGTTTAGTTACTTCAACCTCTGCAGTTGTCTTTGAGTTAGCTGTGTTGAGCCTATTGGGAATACTTTAAAGCCTTTGTTACCATCAGGGGTATTTATAAACCTTTAGTTTAGTTGTTGTTGTTGTTCCCCAAGCTGCCTGGCCGAACAGCCCCAAGGCCCCGAGCAATTCCAAGGCCATAACCGAGTGCCCCCACAGAACCCTCCCCGCCGACCACAATAAAGCCTGCGTGACCGAAGCCACTCCATGGCGGGGGGCTGAGGAGGGTGCGGAAACGCCCGGGAAACCAAAGCCCCACCCAGGTCCCTGTGCCCCTCAGCAATTATGAAGAGAAAGTTGAGGGGCAAGGGGAAAAAGTGACGCTTTGGCTTCCAATCTTGGTAGATTGGGAGGTCAATCCACGGAAGAGACGCCGTCACTTGAGATCTAGAAAATATATAAGTTAAAGGAAAAGTCAGAGTAAGCTATGGGTATGGCAGAGATTGCTCAGCTCTCACTCTGATAGACCAGCCCATCACCACATGACTAGAACCCAATCCTCTCAGCATCAGCTAGGAAAGGCCCTAGAAAGCCGCCTTTGGCGGGGGGATAGCTCCCCTATTTCAACCCCTTTCGGGGTTGGGCACCCGCCCCCTTTAGTTTAGTTACTTCAACCTCTGCAGTTGTTTTTGAGTTAGCTGTGTTGAGCCTATTGGGGATACTTTAAAGCCTTTGTTACCATCAGGGGTATTTATAAACCTTTAGTTTAGTTACTTCAACCTCTGCAGTTGTCTTTGATTTAGCTGTGTTGAGCCTATTGGGGATACTTTAAAGCCTTTGTTACCATCAGGGGTATTTATAAACCTTTAGTTTAGTTACTTCAACCTCTGCAGTTGTCTTTGAGTTAGCTGTGTTGAGCCTATTGGGGATACTTTAAAGCCTTTGTTACCATCAGGGGTATTTAGAAACCCTTAGTTTAGTTACTTCAACCTCTGCAGTTGTCTTTGAGTTAGCTGTGGGCAGAAAACTAATTTTGGAGAGGTAATTATAAGAGTGAGAGAACTCTATTTCTTATTGCTAATCTGGCAACCTCTGCGTCATATGAGTCTGAAGGGGTTAACCAACCCTTAACTATCACAAATCCTTCCCAAGCTGCATAATATCGTGTAAATATAGCTAAAATATAACACGTCGCTGGTGCTCAGAGGGTTAAATCCCTTAATTCCACAAAATATGCCATACTCACAACTCAAAACCGCACTCAAAAACAACTTAAAGATACTATAGAAAGCCTGCACTGATAGAATACTTCGAATGTATCTACAAATAATTATGCTCGCCTTATATAAATGATTGCCAACTTTTCTAGGTCGTCCGCAAGTCAAAAACTGCACACACCAAAAATACCAAATGGGAGAAAAGTTGTATTCTCCCGTTTAAAGATAGTTCACTTCAGCTAGTTTTGCCAATTTAGCTACTTTCTCGCTTGATCTAGAGGTGTTTATTTCGATCTAGAGGCAAATTTTGACATGATTTATAGCGATATACTGTAGTTTGAGACATTTTAGAGCGATATTGTAGGGATTGTGCCTTTATTTTTGCGATTTTCTGCATATATTTACAATCTAGCGGACATCTTTTGTAGCGACATGATTTTTTTTAGCATTAAATTAATATCGGGAAACTCGCTCAGTTTACCAGTTTTTTTTTCATTACTATACAGTATATTAGATATCTATGATGATACTCACAGAAGATACCTATGAGACCCGGCTCATCATTTATTTCATTACTTGGTGTGTGGCTTGGGTGGACGTGTCTTTATTTCGTAATTTTGGCTTTAAAATCATTGAACTTTAGGTCTTGGTCACCCCAAACTATATCTAATGCTTCATTTTAGAGCGATGTTGTATAGTTTGTGGCATAATTCTATCGATTTTCGGCATGTATTTACTATCTAGCGACTTTTGAGAAGGGATCTAGCGGTACTTTATTGGTAGTTGGTAACCCTGGCTCCAACAACCAATCAGCGCCCGGTGTTGATTCTTTCCCTTAGGAAGTTAGGACGTCAACAGTAAACCCCCCACGTTGTCGCCGCCCGTGTCTGTTCATAATAATGTTCCTTTATTTAACCAGGAATTTAGACGGTATAACGAATTTGTGGACGAGGTGAGCATATTATATACGAAGGTGGTATCTGTAATTCTAAAGATGGCTTCTATTCTTCACCAATATGTCTTCGACTTAACCCCCTGGCCTATAGGATTTTAGGTCACGTAGGGATATTCTAGGCTAGGCTATACTATAGTTTTGTCATAGAGATGATAGAGTAGCCTATTACTCACTGCAATATAGCCTATGTCTACTGCTGCAGATTAAATTATTTTTCCTTGGACTTTGTGGGTTAGGCTAAATAGGCCTAAGGGTGGAAGGAAAAATGGCCATCTTGGAGAGAACTAATATTTTTCACTTTACCATATTTTTAGTATTTTGTCATATTCTATATCAATGCTAACCCTGCGGGGGTCTGGGACCTGGGGGCGGCAGAGGGTATAGGGTATATGGGTATAGCCTAGGGGGCATGTTTTAATATTGCAAAATAATGGGTAGGCTAAATATGAATTTGCAGAAGGAAAAACTCCATTTTTAGGCTAGGGCCTATGTCATAAAGTTTCCCATGGATTTTTAGTTTTCATCAATAGGCTAGGCCTATATAGTGTTTGGAAATAAAATTACAACCCTCGGAGAAACCGTTTTCCCCATTATACAACGATCTTAAGACACGCTGCCCGATAGTGGGGAGGGCTATGAAGTACAGGGAAAATGAGGGGTTAAATGCGTAAAACGGCGATAAAAACTTATTTTAGCAAAACTTGGCTCGGGTTTTAAGGTATTTCAAAGGCCTAAAACCCAATATTTCGAAAACCCGAGCCAAGTTTTGGCCAAAGCTGGCTCAGATTTTGCGAGTTTGTAGACAAAAAAATGACAGTAGCCTAACCTCATTTAGAAATTTGGCTCAGGTTTCCCGAAATTGCAAAGCCATAAAACCCGAATTTTGGAAAACCCGAGCCAAGTTTTGGCAAAACTTGGCTCGGATTTTGAGAGTTTTAAGAGTAAACAAATTACAGTAACCTAATTTAGAATTTTGGCTCATGTTTCCCTAAATTGCAAACCCCCAACAAGCATAATTTTGGAAAACCAGAGCCAATTTTTGGCAAGACTTGGATCGTATTTTGAGAATAAAAAAAAGACTAACGAAATGTCGGAAATCGGCTCATGATTTCCCTAATTGCAAAGCCAAATAACCAGATATATCGAAAATGTAGCACTTATTTAAATCATAAATTAGAATTAATCAAATTACACTAGATAAATTTAGTTTCAGAAAAGATATAGGCAAATATTGGTTTGGTAACAGAGTTGTAGATGGGTGGAATAGGCTACCAAGTGATATAGTGGGATCAAGAACGATAGGGAGCTTTAAGATAAAATTCAGGGTGTCAATCCACAAAATATGAATTGTGGTATCATTATGGTTTATTATTTCGTTATCATTATAGCGCGAACGACGCAGAGGCGAGCGCCGAAGGCGCGAGCTCTAGGGGGGTCCGGGGGCATGCCCCCCCGGAAAAATTTGAGAATTTAGGTGTCTAAAACAGCATTTCCTGCAATCTAAAATCAATCAAGATGGAAAATATGGAGACCAAAATTGTGTCAATTTACCTTTTTTTTTTATTTTTTTTTTTTTTTTTTTTTTTTTAATTAGACTGTGAAGTGCGGAGCGCGGAGGCAAAGCGGCTTCAGAGATGGAGTTGCTTCGAGCCGTGAAGCTTATTGCCCTTTCACGGATACATAATTGTATCACGCTCTGGCTCTTGTTTATGCATGAAAAAGAGCATGGAATGATGCTCGTTTAGGGTAAATCTGCCCGCCTGGCAGGTAGAAAAAGTTATAAATGTCCCCGTCCGTAAAGGGTTAAGCGCATTCATTTTCAAATAGGAGCAATATATAATTATGCATATGAAATTAGCACACTAAATGCAGCATTAAGGAAAGATAACACAAGTGAGTGTTCATGTAACATGCCTTATACGAATAAACTCAGAAATAAAACTTTAACAGTTCACTTAATTTAGTGTATACGTTAAGTATACATTTAATTCTTTAAGTAAATGGACCATTTACTTAAAGAATGAAATTTATACTTAACGTATACACTAAATTAAGTGAACTGTTAAAATGGAAGTACAGTATACTGTACCTTAACGAGGTTAAGAAGAACTTTCAAGACCAGACCTATCTATTGCCTTACACCTTAGTCCCCGAGGAAGTGGCCATAAATTAATCTCATCCACACTCGTGACTCTTCTGTCAGCAGGTGCCCATCTTCATAAAAATTATACGGTATTAATTATTTATACCCAACACTCATTTCACTCCTATTCTTATCAATCTTATCATTCATTTCCAACTCACTCTTATCTTGGCCTGCCTCTTCCTCTTCCCCTTTCCACTTCAATCTCTTACTGTCCTACATTATTGATAATTGTAAGTTTGTAGTAGTTTTTTCACTCTCCAGACACTCTTTATTACCGAACGGTTCGAACCACCTCAGTGTTCTTTACACTCTCCAGTAAATTCACATTAACATCGTCAAATCGCTCATGTACGGTACTTCATTTGTTTTTCACTTTTTCTATCTCTCCATGTGACTCCACAATCCACACACTTTTAAACTTTAAGCAACAACAGTGACTCAAGTCATATCCACCACTCGCACTCTTGATTGATGTCTCTCCAATAACATCCATTTTTCACTGCTGTTAGAGTCCCGTATGACAGTGTCGGGATGACCCCTCTTTATTATCATCATATAATGGGTTGTCATTTTTTTTTTAATATGCTCCCTAATAAAAAAACAAATAAATAAATCATAAAAAAGAAAAGGGGATATTTTTAACACTTACGCTTCAACGCTTGTTCTGTTATTCGCACACGCAGCACTCTTGCTGCATGGTACTCGCACTCGTGACTTGACCTTTCATGGGCGTGGGACTGGGCACTGGGCACTGGGCTGTAAGCCGCCGTAATTCGTATCACAAGGGCCGCTAACAGATACGTCAGACAGTCGGACTGCAGTACACGAGTCTCGACAATGGCAGCTATGTGCTCAGCAGCTCATCTGCTGAACCTGGAAATTTAATATAAATTAATATACAATAGCCTAATCATTTAAATTAATTATTAATATTAAGTCAATCATGATTCCTCAATTTCCTCTCATCATCAATGAAGATTGGCAATCATGAGAATTGAGAATTTGAGATGGGGGAAACAAAAAATATATAGGGTAGGCCTAAATAAATTTTAAAATTTATTAAAAATCCTTAATCCCGGGAACTCTGATCCCAGGATTTTTATTTATTTTTGGAGACGCGACTTGCGAAGACCTGAGGCTCTGGGCGGCAGGGACCCAACCCTCACCCCGGTCACCTGGAGTCACCCACCATGAGGGCCACCGTTGATATTTTTTTTTTAATATGCGAAGCAAAATCCCTAATATAAAAATAAATAAATAGCGGTAAATAAGAGAAAAAGAGGATATTTTTAACACTTACGCTTCAACGCTTGTTCTGTGTGACTCGTGACTTGAGTCTTGACCTGTCATGGGCCGCTGGGCGTGGGCAGTGGGCCGTATCAACGGTATCACAAGGGCGGCAGCCGGCAGGAGTCTGACTCGACGGACTGTAGTACTCGAGTCTCGAGTCTCGGCAATGGCAGGATTGGCAGCTATCTACTCAGCAGCTCATCTGCTGAACCTGGAAATTTAATAAAAAATAATATACAATAATCTTTTAAATCAAATTAATATTAAGTCAGTCATGATTTTCAAGACTGGGCCGCTGGGCGGCAGGCCGCAGGGAAGGCATAGCTTAGGGCTTAGGCCTTACTCCTTAGGGACCTAGACTTGTAGACGGTAATTTCTGACGGTAGACCTGGCCTAGCCGCCTAGGGCCCTAGGCTGCGCCTCAGCACCTGTTAGGCTAGGCGCCTAGGCTGCCTAGGCAAAGACTGTATGTAAGTAAGACGAAAGTCAAATTGTCTAAAATATATAGGCCTACTAGGCCTAGGCTAGGCCTAAACAATTTAAAACAAATAATTAGCCTAATTAACTATTAACTATTAAAATCATGATTTTCATCATTTCATGCATGATGCAAACTTAGTGACTTAAGAGTGACAAAGAGTCTTAGACAAATTCTGATTATTCTGAAAATGGTTTGAACTTTTTGAACTTTGAAGATTGCACATTTGCACTGGCATTCTGGCCTAGGCCTAGGTGCTAGGAGCAGCCAGCTAGGACTGCTAGGTGGCAGGCCTAATAAGCCTAATGCCCTAATTTATTAGAAAAATTTGCTAATATCAACATATATAGGCCGCTAATAGACGGGAATGCCCTAGGAGCTAGGTCGTAGCAAAAAATAATTTATGTTTCAGGTCATAAATGTCGTTTCTGAACTTGATTTACCATGACATTGACTAGGGTACAACCACTGACCCTTAATGCGTTCAGTAAGATAACAATAATAGCTCTACTTACCTTAATAAGTGTAAAATATAGGATTATGTTCTACAATACTAGACCAGCAGGATTTCAGGAGATAAGATTCTGTTCAGTTCAGTTGGAATTCGGGAAGTTTAGCCTTAACGTCGGCACTTCCCTAAGAGTTTTTGTTATTTTTCTTTTTGTGACTTTTTGTGACGTGCTCAATTGTCTAAAAATAAATATATCTCATTTTTCATCCCTTTTTCTGAAATCTTCTTTCTTCAGTCTTGTTTCTTCTCTCGTCTTCCTTCAGTCTTCTTATTTCAGTTCTTTCAATTTGTTCTCTCGTACTCTCCACATTTGATAGATTGTCTGTTTCACTCTATCGCTTATTTCTTTGTTAAATAAAAGATGTCCGATGACTTGGTTTTCATTTTCAATATAAGGCTGTTGGAACCCTGGATCTTTTATTCTGCATGCTTTATAAAATGAACAGTGTAGTAGAAAATGTTTTAGGTCTTCCGTTCCTTCCTTACACATATCGCATGTTTGGACTGATAAGAATTAGAGATTATTGGAACCTGAGCATCCAAGATGGCGTCTATAATATATTATTATCTGTTCAACAACATAGGCTAGATGTGTCAAGTTACAAATTTATATTTCGTTTAATAATAACATGCATAGCAAGGCAATGGTACAGATTTTTTTTTAACTAGTGACTACTGTAGTGAGCAATCCATGGTCAAATATATTACTTTTTAAAGTCTTAATTGTTGTACTAATGAATATTGCAGTCAGGCGGTAGCTTTCAATTATATGTAGGCTTTAGACTAAAGTATATATCGGAGATTTCCAAAAATAATATGATAGGGCCATAAAAGAATACCCAAAAATTATGTACAATGGTGTATAATACGGCATAATCATTGATAATATACATACAATTAAAGTGTATTAAGATAGTAGGCCTAATTTAATACAAGACCTATCATTAGGGAAAGCCTATCCAGCCTACTGTTTGACTGGAAAGCTTCCCAAATGAAAATGATTTGGAGATACGAATTAGTACAGCAATTTTAATTATGCATTTATAATAGTCAATTAAATTTGGTAAGTAGCCTACTAGGGAGTTTATATATTTCAAAATTGCAGCCTCTCATGCAGAAACTATAAGGTCAAACATTCCCTAAATCAAAATAGTCGAACAAGTTCCAATAGTTAAGGAAGCCTAATGTTCTTTTAATTTTCATTGTGGATGGGTGGATAATATATGCAGGTAGGAGAAGGATACTTTAACTGTAGGCTTATTTCTTACCGATTCTCCACCTTAATGATGCTGGAGCCTGGATATTCGTTGCCATGAAAAAACTTCCTCTCCAGCGTTCTTCCTGGAATAATCTTGGCCATTTCAAAATCACAAACAGCATGAATTCTCTCTTCTAGATTTCAATCAATTTCCCTTCGGAATTAGTGTATTGTATAACTATTCCATAAGTTAGACAGTCATGAATGACTACTACCTATTCAAGAAGTGACAAGACCAAACATTAAATCTATATTATTATTATTAATATTATTATTATTGTTATTTTTATTGGCATCGAAGTATAAACATCATCTATGAGTATCTGTGCGAGAGATGCCATTCCCATTCATTCTATGTGTCACACAATTTTTGGACTTATATACCTCGGTCTTCGAAGGTATAATACTTACCATAACATATATTGCAATTAATGTGCGGAAGAGTAAGGTTATGTAATGTTTGACAGGCTGAGGTTGGTAACTTGGGAGAGAGGTATCCTGACCAGGATTCGAACCCACTCACTCAGGTATGTTTGTGAGAGTTGGGCACCGTATTCACTCGACCATGAGCGACAGTAGCATTAGATTTGTCATCAGAGAGGTTCCATATTAGTACCAGGACGATTAAAATTGTATCACTTAGCCAAGTTGGCAGGGCCAGGGGCAGGGGGGAATGTGTAAAATAGTCATTGTTGATGTCAAGTAAACTCGCCATGTGTATGAAGGCATAAACCTCCGCAACACTATAACCTGGTTCTCCAAATATGAACTAAGGTTGGTTCCCTTGTATCCGCTCATGGTTGAGTAAATATGGTGCCCAACTTTCACAAACATACCTGAGTGAGTAGGTTTGAATCCTAAACAGTAATGTTTTGGCCTTTAAAACAGGGTTGCTCACCTGGTAGGGCCGCCAATCGGTAGCGCATGACAGGCCAAGGATTAGGCAGCCCAGGAGATAGCATGACACGTCAGTGCTTACCTATGAATTGGTAGTGGGGAAATAAGAATTGGTTTCTTGTGTGGTCCCCACCTCTTAAGACGTGTCAACCTAAATGTTCTCTATACCCGTGTGTCTGTCGTACCGTGATTTGAATGTGGCTATCGTGGGCGCAGTTACTATCCCGTCTGGGAGTGAGTTCCAGTCATCGATCACCCGGATCGCAAACCAGTTCCCTTTTAGTTTTGTTCTCCAGTGGTCCGGTTTCCCTAGTTTCAGTGAATGTCCTCTCAGATTGTTTGTGTTGAGGCAAAAGAATCTGGTGTAAGGGATGTCGTCGAAGCCATGCATTAGCTTGTAGGTTTCGATCATATCACCTCTTTTTCTCCGGTCACTGAGTGTCTGCAGTCCCAGTCGCTGACATCTCTCCTCGTAGGGCAGGTGTGTTAGTTTTCAGATGCAACATTTGATGTACTGAAATGGGGTGACTGGTAGTGTGTGTCGGACCAATAATATGATGGGGTATCAGGGGTTAAGATGTTGCTTAAAAATGGGAAAGGGGATTTTATGGGTTGAAGAGTGAGTTGTGGAGGTGTTGGGTCAATTTAGATTTGAATTGAGCAAGGGAGGGGGAATCAACTATTTCAGCTGATAGGGAGTTCCACTGATGGATTATACGACAGGAGTGGTGATGGGCTGGTCTATCAGAGTGAGAATTGAGCGATCTCTGCCATACCCATAGCTTACTCCGACTGTTCCTTTTACTTATATATTTTCTAGATCTCAAGTGACGGCGTCTCTTCCGTGGATTGACCTCCTAATCTACCAAGATTGTAAGCCAAAGCGTCACATATTCCCTTTGCCCCTCGACTTTCTCTTCATAATTGCTGAGGGGCACAGGGCCCTGGGTGGGGCTTTGATTTCCGCACCCTCCTCAGCTCCCCGCCATGGAGTGGCTTCGGTCACCCAGGCTTTATTGTGGTCGGCAGGGAGGGATCTGTGGGGGCGCTCGGTTATGGCCTTGGCCTTGCTCGGGGCCTTGGGGCTGTTCGGCCAGGCAGCTTGGGCAACAACAACAACAACGACAGGAGAAAAACCTTTTTCTTACTTTGGTTTCTGTGTGGGGAACAAAGATCTTGTATTTATGACCTCTTACTCCTTGGTGGGGTGACATAGTGAACAGATCATGGTGTTTAATGGGCGAGAGATTATGGAATATTTTGTAACACTGAATAAGGTCGGTCCTCAACAATCTGCCTTTAATTGAAAACAGGTTTAAGGTAGAGAGACGGTCATGATAAGTGAGACTTGAGTGGGTTGGTTACTTGTTTCGTCCACCGACGTTGAACAGACTCTAGAAGTCTAGAAGATTAAGATCGCCTTGAAGGCTTGAAAACCAGTATTCCAAACAGGAGAAGCAAAGTCAAGCAAGGGTCTGATGTAGATGCTAAAATGTTGATATTTTGTTGGAGATCTTGAGAGCTTGATTGTGGTGACTTACTTGGATGCTGGATGTAGAGTTTGAGGTCGTCAGCAAACAACTTGTAGTGGGGTCACAGAATGTGAGGTTAGGTTGAATGGTCGGATTATGGAGACTGTTAGCTCATTTAAGTATTTTAAGGCAATACCGTACGTGTGGAGTTACCTGGGGAGATTGACAGACAAATCAAGAAGTACGAGAGCATTGTGGTGTGCATGTGCTGGAGAGTGTGACTGTGATATTAAGGAACACTTTGAGATGATTCGGTCATAATCAGCCTTGTAGTAGTTCCTGGGTTATCATTGTAGGCCTACAATTTATTTTTGGATCTGGGTTCGTTCTTTATAGAACGAATCTCGCAAGTGGTCAATTTCCTCATTCAGTGTTCATTTTTTACACAAGGGGATAGTTTCCTATTCATTCCGATATATTTGTCAATTTCTAATAGTTTACGTCAAGCTTCGAACAGTTGTTGGGTAAATCTTTGCCCCCTACACCTTTATATATGGTTTTTTAAAATTGGCGCCTTGTATAAACCAATATGGCTGACTGATGAAGGATAATATTCTACACCTAAACTTGCTCTCTTGTAAAAATAATGTATAGTGCCATATAATATACAATAGATTGTAAGAATGCATGTAAATTTTTTCTAAATAGCTTCTATTAATATATAATTATTTTAAAATGGTAAATATTGACATATTAAATGAAATTCGCCTCATATTATTGTCCCAAAAATAATGTTGACGAATGTAAACAAACAGTAAATGGACCCTACTTAGGACAGCACGCAAAAAAAACACGCAACACGCATACCGTTATATAAGTGTTGTCGTTGATAAGGGTTGTGTATCAATAATTATATCACACACGGAATCTGTAAGGCCTATGGACATCATTCATGTATACACACGTTACTGTGCTCTATAATCTAAGGATTTATAGCCTTAAAACTGAAGGCTATCAGAGACTGGGAGGAGGTTTGCGTGAAATGATACTAATAACTTGTTATCAGTATCAGTTTATTCCAGTTCCAATAATATTGGGTTCTTCCCCAGTTCTGCCATATTGCTTAACGTTCGTGTAGACAGTAGTTGTAATAGCATTTGTGTGTCCTTTAAACTGTCTTAGACTTTAGTAGTGTTTACATATTATATAAGGCCGAAATCACCTAGATATTGGAGACTATTGCCTGACTAGTGATAAGTGATATTCGTGTGTATGCTGACCTGAAAATATAGTGTTAAATTTATCAGGGCGGGCACGATGTCATGACCAGATTGAGATTCCAGAAGTCGACCCCATTGTTTGAAAATTGATTGTTTAATTGTTAATTTGATAGCCCTAAGGCGGCTGATAAGTGATATTCGTGTGTATGCTGACCTGAAAATATAGTGTTAAATTTATCAGGATTATCAGGATAATCAGGGCAGGCACGATGACCAGATCACCAGAACCAGATTGAGATTCCAGAAGTCGACCCCATTGTTTAAACTTTAATTGTTAATTTGATAGCCCTAAGGTAGTAAGCCTTGCTGCCTAGTTGGCCCTAGTAAGGCCCTAATGGACTGTGTAAATTGTAAAATTTGTAATGTCAGAATGTCAGTGTTTTAGTCACTTTTAGTGTTACTGAGATTTTCTCATTATTTCTGAAATTCTGGAATCTGGGAATCTGGTAAGCTCAGACTCTTGGAAGTTGGACTTGAGACTCTCAGAGCCCCCACCTGAGCCACCTCTTAAGTCTTAACCCGGGAACGGCGAAGGTCCTCGACTCCTCAATGCTCAACTCAATTAAGGTAATTATTTATAAGATGACCTTTTTTTCTAGTTATTAAAAACTTATTCTATGGTCACTGGTGTATAATATAATATATAGAACTTAGAAAGTTCTGTCACTCTGTCACTCTGTGGAGTGTGGACACCCTTAATTCCAAAAGTGACAAGTCCGAAACAAAATCTGGGGGGGGGCCCCCCCCCCCCCACCCCAATCACTTTGGCAATTAGGCACTCCAAATTCTTGTGAAGTTGTTTTCTGTAACATTAATACAAACCAAAAAAAAAAAAAAAAAAAAAAGTTAGGCTAGGGGAGTTTGTTATTATACAAAAAATTCATTTGCGGTATCACTCAAAAAAACAGCGTCGTTTGACACCCTGATAAAATTAGATAGGCATATGGACGAGATGGGTTGGGTGTGAGGGGGATCTACCAGGTACAAAGGAAATCAAGTAACAACAGGTATAGTGACCCTTCTAGGTTGCTTGTCCTCCAAAACACTGAGGATCAAGTGTCCAAACAGTGGTTTAGAGTGGGTAAGGGAACATTGGAAAGGGAATTACTGCCCTGGAACTAATGTCCGTGGCAGGATTAGGGAGTTAGTAGAGGACAGATGGGTTAGTAACTGAGGGGGGGATAAAATAAAGTTATTCATTTACAAACGCAGTCAGTCGCGGGTTTAATGAGAGATATTTGTCTAGGCGGAGTTTAAATGAATCAACGGTGATGCAGTCTATAACGTTTCGGGGAAGCCCATTCCACAAGTTGACAACTCGATTGAAGAAGAAATTCTTAGATTCGTGCGAGTTGAAAGATTTACCAATCATTTTGCAACAGTTTCCCCGCGTGTAATTAGATTGGTCGATAGTGAAGTACTTACTACAGTTCATATTGTCGATGCCTTTGATGATTTTGAACACTTGAATTAAGTCCCCTCTTAATCTGCGCTGGGTTAAAGGAAATAGATTTAATTCTCTAAGACGCTCTTCGTATGGTTTGTTCTTTAGGCTAGGTATCATTTTGGTAACTACTCGTTCTAGCTTGTTTATATCTTTTTGGTAATAAGGGCACCAGGATTGAACGCAGTATTCCAGAAGAGGGCGGACTAAGGAATTGTAAAGGGTTAGGATAACTTCTTTGGATTTATGCTCAAATGACCTGCCTATAAAGCCAATTATTTTGTTTGCCTTCTTGGTCTTGGTGCGAGAGTCACGCTCGACTGGTCGAGGTGTGGCCTTAGTATCGGCTCTCTCTCCTAGGATAAACTTATAAACTATAATGGAAAAGGACAGGTTGAGAATAAAAGAAGATTGTTCCCCCGTGGGCATTCTCACCCCAGCCTCACTATTGTGAGGCTGATCTTTTCCTCCACACTCCCTCTAGGTAGTCCTTAACACTTCGTGCAGTGGTCTCATTCCACATGTTTAGGTCGTTCAGGCCAAGCAGGTAGATCACTATTCCGTCGAGCCCCCATTCATACCTTCCTACCACTGCATTCCATTCCTCCGCACCAATCTCTTGTACTATGGATCTTAGCATTACCCGCCTTTCTCCTTCATATTTTCTGCACTTTCGGAGGATATGCTCCACAGTCTCATCCTCCCCACTCTCGCACATCTTGCATGCCTTGTTGCCTTCATTTGACCATCTATATGTTCTGCTGTTCAGCTCAAGCGACTTAGTTCGGGCCTTGAAGAGGAGTTCACCTCCGATGCTCCCATCGTAGAATGGCTCCCTTCTTGGCTGTTGCTTACACATGTACCATTCTAGTGAACTCTTGTTTCTCATATTCCCCGCCCATTCGTCCCTTGCTACGCTTTGTACCCGTTTGCCGATCTCTTTCTTCCATCTCTCATGGCTCCACATTTCCATACTTTCCCCCATCATGATACCACGCATTCCGTACTTCTCTATCTTTCTGTCGCACATCTTGTTCCATTTACTGCTCTCCTTAGCCCATTCAAACACCTTTCGTGCCCATCTATCACCATTCATTTTTTCCAGTCTGACCCTTACCTTACCTTTGGATACCTTTGGATGTGTTCGCCGCTCCTCTAGCGGCACCAAGGAGCGCGACGCCCCTCGTTATGGGTGGTGATTTGGTGCAGTAGACTGTTTGAAGCGACAGCTCGCTCCCTTGCGAGGATGGGCTCGTCTGGCACTTTTTGCAGTTCGACATCTAGGGCTCTCTTGAAGTTGTCTAACGAGATGTCCCTCATGTCTCTTACTCGCCGTGGGAGTTTGTTGAAGAGACGTGGGCCTCTGTGTGATAACCAGCCCTCTCGCAGAGAGCCCATAGCACCCCTGTTATTCATCCGGGGGATTTCGCATTCCCAGCCTCTCCTATCACTGAATTTCATGGCTATCGGAGTATGTAGGTTTGGTACTAAACCCTCTGCGATTTTCCACGTGTATATTATTAGGTAACGTTCTCTTCTACGTTCCAGTGAGTACAGATTCAGTGCTCTTAAACGCTCCCAATAGTGTAGATGTTTTATCGAACTTATATGCGAAGTGAAATTTCTTTGTACACTCTCTAAGTCATTTATTTCACCTGCTTTGTATGGGGATGTTAATACGCTACAGTATTCAAGCCGCGGTAGCACTAGAGATTTGGAGAGCGTTATCATAGGCAATTCACCGCGTGTTTTAAAAGTACGCAGAATCCAACCCGTTAGACGTTTCGCAGCCGCCACTTTGACCTGGTTATGTACTTTGAAACCCATATTTTCAGAAATTAACCCTCCAGCCCCGGGGGCTATAGCTCGCGACTGTGCTGCTGTACCGGGGGTTTTGACGATCTTTGGCCTATGTTAACTACTCTGTAAGTCAATGAATATGGCATGTAATGTTGTGAATAAAAAAGAATAATGTTCCACAAACCTTCCTCTGTCGAATGGCGTTGAGTAGAGGTCTCTAGCCCCTCTGGTTGCATAATGGTGAGCGCGGGAAGAAGAGTGCTTTTTTATGCGGTAAATTCTTCCCGCGTTCGAACGCGTCGCCCCGGCCATGGCTACGACGCACCTAGCCGCTCGCCGCGCCAAAGTATTTATCTCCCTTAGACGATTTTAGTGTTTGATATTGAGAATGTGATGTTTATTTGATATTTTCTAGTTATTTTGAGGCCAATTATATAAAATATGTTTATTAGGGTATCACTGTCACTGATATTGCTAATTTTCACTTGATACCGTACATTTTATTAGTAATTGAGGTAGCTTATTGTTGTATTAGGCACTGATTATTCGTTATCACAGGTGTTTATTATACTTTGGCCATCAAATATTAGGTCTTGTCACTTTCACTTTGACAAATATGCTTTAGAGAGTGTCACTGTCACTGATAATGCTCATTTTCACTCGATACCGTACATTTTATTAGTAATTGAGGTAGGTTATTGTTGTACAGTATTAGGCACTGATTATATGTTATCACAGGTGTTTATTATACTTTGGCCATCAAATATTAGGTCTTGTGTCACTTTCACTTAGTTATATGATTTGTAAACGTTTTATATACAATTTATTGTCTTTTTTCACTGATTTATATATTTCTATAGGTTCTAATCATATGAATGTCACTTGGTATATACATATGTGTCACTTTCACATATTATTATGGTGTACTGTAATTGTATTTGTATAAATGTTTTCATAATACATGACTTTTGTATAACAATGTTGTTGTTGTTGTTCCCCAAGCTGCCTGGCCGAACAGCCCCAAGGCCCCGAGCAAGGCCAAGGCCATAACCGAGCACCCCCACAGAACCCTCCCCACCGACCACAATAAAGCCTGGGTGACCGAAGCCACTCCATGGCGGGGAGCTGAGGAGGGTGCGGAAATGCCCGGGAAACCAAAGCCCCACCCAGGGCCCTGTGTCCCTCAGCAATTATGAAGAGAAAGTTGAGGGGCAAGGGAAAAATGTGACGCTTTGGCTTCCAATCTTGGT
>JBAKBP010029371.1:0-27236 GCA_037953745.1 Lithodes maja
ATATACATCACATACTTCTCGGTTCATTTAAAGAGACATGATTATATACATCACATACTTCTCGGTTAATTTTCTCGATCATAATATGAGCAGTAATCGTAGCACAGAGAGAGAGAGAGAGAGAGAGAGAGAGAGAGAGAGAGAGAGAGAGAGAGAGTTTAATTATGTTTCTGTTTTCCCTTGTGTGGTTGATTCTTGCGGTAAGGCTGCGTCCGTGTGTATGTGTGTGTGTTCTGGGTGTGGTGTCCCGATTTCGAATCCCGGGAGGACCATATGTTTTCATTAGTTTATTCAAGTGCATTGGGGTTTGTAATTGATGATTAATGTGAAAAACGGGGTGTTACTTAATATTTGTCATTATTTTTTCATATTCTCACTTGTTGTTTTTCTGTATGTTCCAGATGTACGGTGGTGCTGCTAAACTCCCGCAAGAACCGCCAGCAACATGTACAGAACGCGTCCCGGAAGAGCATCACCAGTGTGGCGTTCTCCCCCTGTGGCCGGTACCTGGCCACGGGGGAGTGTGGCCACCAACCCTCAGTCAGGGTGTGGGACCTTACTGATAGGACACAAGTGGCAGAGTTCCAGGGTCACAAATATGGCGTCTCCTGTGTTGTAAGTTGACGTTTATGGAGTTATTGCTTGATAGTTATTTATTGCATCAACTAAAGTTGGTATCACATGAGCGCTTTTTCACTCAACATTTATCCTTAACACTGGTCTGGCAGCTCAAAAGGTAAACATTTAATATTTTTATGTTACCTAAATTAATATACCATCAGTCTAGTTTCCGATACGAGTGCACAATATTCCAGAAATGTTGCCAGCAAAATGTTGCTCATCGAATGTTGACTATAAAAGATCTCGTGTGATACCGGCAAACTATACGGAGTCTCTTCTGTCGTAAGTAGGCCTTCATCGAGTGATTAATTTATTGATACGCAAGATCTTTAGGTCTGATAATTAGTGAAAATAACATCTGACTAGCAAGATTGTCGATTAGGTAACTCGTGATTGGCAAGATTGGCAATTAGCCAAATGATCAGGTAAGGCATAGGAACAATAGCAAACTCATGATATATAGACAATTTTCAAGAACCTTTTAACACGACATACACGTAGAGAGAGAGAGAGAGAGAGAGAGAGAGAGAGAGAGAGAGAGAGAGAGAGAGAGAGAGAGAGAAGGGGGGGGGGCTGGTTCCTCCTAAAATAAAGGCTTGTTATCGCACCTAAATGTCACAAAACGTCAAACTACAACTAAGCTCAAAGTATAATACTGTATGAAGGTTGGATTACCGTAATAGAGGAGAGGCGTGAAGGGGAGGGTGTTCGGGCAGAAACCGTCTATAGGGAAGACATGGCCTATCTCTTTACAGTAGCCGCCATATTGGATACCTAGTGTAGTTTGCCATATTGTCCCGAGTCAGGTCAGGTCAGGTGAAGGAATTGAGGAATAAGCCTTTTGAACGGCACCTCGTATCTACTTTACGAAGAGTGTTGAGAGGGGAGAAGATGAGTTGGAGTGGCTTTGCTGTGTGTATTACAAAAAAAAAAAAACATTAAGACTACCAATTTTGTTTTCCTATGTGAATGAGGGAGACAAAAGTCATAACTGCCTGCAGCGAGTGCCTCCCCCAGATTTGAAAGAGTGACAGGGCCAAAATCAAGGGACGTTCGAGCTAAAATGCCTGGGCACACTGAGTTTGAAGCAATTAACCCGAACGGATTTTCCTGATTTTAATAATAACAAAATAATCTAGTGATGTTCAGAACAAGAACAAGCACAAAAAGTACTGTTTAATCATCTGACTAGGACACGTAATCGTCTAGTCATGCTCTAGTGTTACCTAGAGAAAATATAAATAAAATAAAACATTGTACTGAATCCGTTTCCAGAGTTACAGTTAAAACCCTTCACCACGACGCGTCTTTTCATCAATACAACCATCTAATTTTCATTATCAACCATCTAATGTTGATAAAAAAAATAATAATAATAATAATAATAATAATAATGATAATAATAATAAATAATATAAACACCATGTGAGAAGGAGCACTTTTCATAATAGAAGTTTGCTAAATCTCCAATGCATTATTTGCAGTGATGTTGATAAGTTTGTTTTTGTCTTTATTTTGTGCGGTTCCTGTTTTTGTTTGCTTGTTTTGCAAGTCGTACATTTTAATTCGGTCAAATTGAGTTTGATTTTGGACATGTTACGTATATTGTGGGGATAAGATAGTATATGTTGGCTTTAAATGAACTTGGGCTGCCTTATGAAATGGACTGAGTTCAATTTACTATAAAACCAAAATAACAAGGCAAATATAAGACAGGGTAGGATAGTCTTGCATATATTTATTAATATATTATTTGTCTACGAGGTGTTCAATATGGCACCGATGTAAACCATGATGGGTGGCGTGTAGCTATATAACACCTAGGTTGTTACCAAGGTGACGCTAACTGGTTTATCTACCCTACACACAGACACACACTCACATAATATATACATACACACACACACGCACAGACAGACATAACCCCCACACACACACACACACACACAGCCCGTAGCCTAGTAGGTAGAGCTCTCGTCTCACACACGAGGGGTCGGGGGTTCAATCCCCGGCCGGGCGGAGACAAATTGGGCTTGTCTCCTTTCATGTGTTAGCCTCAGTTCACCTAGCTGTAAATAGGTACCTGGAATAAGTGGACGACGTTGTGACGTCCCATCTGGGGTTGGCAAAAATGGTACAAGGCGAGATGGGTATCATAATTATGGTTCACCTAAGCTGATGGCTACCTAAGCCTTCGGGCGAGACGGTACCGTCTATAGTGAGAATGGTACCATACAGATCCACCCTAAGCCTTCGTTTCCGATGTCGCCAATTGGCTAAAATACAAGCTACACACACATCCACAGCCATTCCAACAGTACATAAAACACTTAACATGCATGTCACGCAATACATTCCCAGTTAAGGAGGCGCGATAATAATGAGCTTAGCTCGCATTGCGTGGATTCCCCTTGACGAACAAATAACTGAGTAACACACACACACACACACACACACACACACACACACACACACACACACACACACACATGTGGGCAAGTCTCCTAACGGTGTAGCCTCTGTTTACCTAGCAGTATAAATAGGAACCTGGTATAAGTGGACGAAGTTGTGACGTCCCATCTGGGGTTGGTGATCGGTTAAAAGGTGAGATGGGTATCGTACTGGTCAACCTAAGGTACTGGTCAACCTAAGCCTTCGGGTGAGACTGGTACCGTAGTGAGAATGGTACCGTACAGATTAACCCTAAGCCTTCGTTTCCAGATGTCGCCAATTGGCTAAAATACAGACTACACACACATCCACAGCCATTCCAACGATACATAAACACTTAACATGCATTTCACGCAATACATTCCCAGTTAAGGAGGCGCGATAATAATGAGCTTAGCTCGCATTGCGTGGATTCCCCTTGACGAACAAGCAAGTGAATGAATCACACACACACACATTTACACACATTTACACACACACACACGCACACACGCACACACGCACACACTGGCGAGTGATAGCGAGCCTGTAATTTAGGACGATATTTTCAACCGAAAATTGTACACATTTATCTTGAAGGGAGGTCTTGGGAGTATTTGTTTTTGTTTTAAGCTTGATGGAGGTCTTGGTAGGAAACTAAAAATAATAAATTAACAAATAAATATAAACTAATACAAATCTACCCTTAAGAACAATATTTTAAGGAGCTTTCGAGGTAAAAGACAGTCAAAAGTTTAATTATGTTAATATCAACGGTCTTATTTATCAGGCATAACTTAACTAAATAATATACACGTAGCTAACTATACACGCTACTTTTGTATAGAACTTAAATATTACTGGTGTGTGTGTGTGTGTGTGTGTGTGTGTGTGTGTGTGTGTGTGTGTGTGTGTTACTCAGTTACTTGTTCGTCAAGGGGAATCCACGCAATGCGAGCTAAGCTCATTATTATCGCGCCTCCTTAACTGGGAATGTTGCGTGAAATGCATGTTAAGTGTTTTATGTACTGTTGGAATGGCTGTGGATGTGTGTGTATTCTGTATTTAGCCAATTGGCGACATCGGAAACGAAGGCTTAGGGTGGATCTGTATGGTATGGGCTGTGTGTGTGTGTGTGTGTGTGTGTGTGTGTGTGTGTGTGTGTGTGTGTGTGTGTGTGTGTGTGTGTGTACTTACTCTAGTTGTACTTACTCTAGTTGTATTGCGGGAGTGAGCATGCTCGTTATTTCCCGCCTCCTATATGTGTAGGTGTTTATGTATCGTTGGAATGGCTGTGGATGTGTGTGTGGTCTATATTTTAGCCAATTGGCGACATCGGAAACGAAGGCTTAGGGTGGATCTGTATGGTACCATTCTCACTATAGACGGTACCGTCTCGCCCGAAGGCTTAGGTAGCCATCAGCTTAGGTGAACCATATGATACCCATCTCGCCTTGTACCATTTTTGCCAACCCCAGATGGGACGTCACAACGTCGTCCACTTATTCCAGGTACCTATTTACAGCTAGGTGAACTGAGGCTAACACATGAAAGGAGACAAGCCCAATTTGTCTCCGCCCGGCCGGGGATTGAACCCCCGACCCCTCGTGTGTGAGACGAGAGCTCTACCTACTAGGCTACGGGCTGTGTGTGTGTGTGTGTGTGTGTGTGTGTGTGTGTGTGTGTGTGTGTGTGTGTGTGTGTGTGTGTGTGTCACGACTGGCCAACTTTACATACAGTACACCGACGATAAAATACACAGTTGCACGGAGTTCTTATAAAGTAGCGGATTTACAGAATAGTTAAGTATCTATTGTTAATGTAAAAGCAATGACACGGTAGATCAGCTGGCTCATAGAGAGATATCCACTTCTATGCCGGTGCCGTCCTTTTAACTCTATTCTGGCTATATTAGACGATTTTGTTCAATACGAAAAAGACCTCCAGCAATGAACAGGCTTGCTACTAACTCATTTAACCCCTTTAACTACGACAGATCCTTCTTAAACTGCACAAAATCGTCTACATATAGCAAGAATAAAATTGAAAAGACGTCGCCGGTACTGAAGGGGATATTGAGACGACGAGTGCGAGTCTCCAGCTATAAGGAAGTTGGAGCCGTAAACATCGCTATTAAACTGAAATGCAATAATATTGTAGGTTTCTGACGGATGAATAGTATGATGAATTTGGTTTTATGAAAATATATATGTACTACAACCGTATTTTAGATGCTAAATAATTCTGCTTAACATCGATGACTGCAACTCCAACTTCCTTTTAGAACGAAACTGCGAAGTGGTCAATTGCACTATAGTCTGTTTTCATTTCAGCCGAGGGTAAATTGCCATGTTCACAACTTCATTACTCATGTGATGATGATTTTGTAGCGAAATTTGTTGTTAATTATGGAAACTATATAGGCATTAATGGGGGCGTTTCGTTCGTGGCCACTCCTGCGGGGATCACGGATCATAGATATATATATAGATATTAGGTGATGGGCTGGTCTATCAGAGTGAGAACTGTGCGATCTCTTCCATACCTATAGCTTATTCTGACTGTTCCTTTTACTTATATATTTTCTAGATCTCAAGTGACGGCGTCTCTTCCGTGGATTGACCTCCCAATCTACCAAGATTGGAAGCCAAAGCATCACATTTTTCCTTTGCCCCACAACTTTCTCTTCATAATTGCTGAGGGGTACAGGGCCCTGAGTGGGGCTTTGGTTTCCCGGGCGTTTCCGCACCCTCCTCAGCTCCCCGTCATGAAGTGGCTTCGATCACCCAGGCTTTATTGTGGTCGGCAGGGAGGATTCTGTGGGGGCGCTCGGTTATGGCCTTGGCCTTGCTCGGGGCCTTGGGGCTGTTCGGCCAGGCAACTTGGGGAACAACAACAACCGTCAGCTGGAAAAAATTAGCCTTTTTATTTTTTACTTATTCTCAATGTATAAATTGTCCAATAATATCATTCATAATATAATATTTGTACTAGAAAAGTGGGGATTAGGCCTGAGTATATAGATAGATATTTGATATAGCCTAGTTAAATTATTTGAACAAACTTATTATACTGTAGTATATGCAAACTGAATTTTATATAAATTATAAGTAGAATTCTTCGAAGGACTATAACGAATTAATTATATTTGTGACGGTACATGTATTTGAAATGTAAATACTGTATATAGAAAAACGAAGTGTGTTATAAAGCCGATCGCAAGGTGTGGTGGGTAGCAGAAAAGAAGAAGTCGTCGTCTATTATTTGAAAGACCATACCAAATCGATTTATTGGAAAAAAAAAATGTATTTAAGGAAGAAACAAATAAGGAAGAAGTGAAACGAATCATTCAAAATATGTGGACAAAGAGGCAAAAAAAGTAAATTTCACAAAACTAGGGAGAAAAAAAAATGAGCTCGATCACATAATTGCAACGCCAATAGGGGGGGCCGTCGTAAAGGTCATCTCCCCGAACTATCACCAGACCAGACCAAAGAAAATGGGAACTTTTCGAAATATGAAAACTTTGATTTATAATATATAATGTTTAGTTTCTTGGAGATATAATGGTATAAACAAATACTTTACAATATAGTGGTATTAATAGTACGGTAAATGTAAGTTAAAGTGAATACTAAAATAAATTAATCGTTTGATGATCGCACATGTCGACATTTTGTACATTAGCGTGATTTGCTTATAAATCACCAACGATATTCATATTACTATTAGTGTTTAGTGAGACAGTGACAATCATAGTGCACCGAAGTTTATTGTCGTGATTCGCTTGCATATCACCAACGATATTAGTCTAGTGTTTAGTGAGACTGACATATTTCTAGGATATAATAGGCCTAATTGGTTCACCCATTAAATAATTAATATAGGCTACAGTAGGTTAATTTGTTTTGTAGGCTAGCCTAGGCCTATACAGCCCTCTAAACAACACCAACGTTTTTTTATATTTCTAGGCTATAATAGGCCCAGGCCTAATTGGTTCACCAATTTAATAATTAATATAGCCTAGGCCTAGGCTAATTTGTTTTATATTAATCATGTCCCCAAAGAGTATCAAGGGGCAAATTGGAGAAAAAAGCCTCGCAGCTTTTCTCCGTAAAAACTATATTGTTACAAAGCAAAATGAACATTTAATTCTTAGCAAACAATTTTATAAGAATTATAAACGTTTTTGTTCATGTAATGGGTTCGAGGTTGCCTCTAAAGTTCATATTGGGCGTCTGTTGGGGAAGATGGGTATCCGAGCCAGCGCCAGGGTTGGGGGCAGTAGAGGCCTAGGCCAACAATCGTGTTATGTTGGCCTTCAGGTTCTGTGTGGAATGGTCTCGGGAAATGTTGATAAAACTGCCCCGACCCCTTCAGGAACTAATGATAGGCCTTCTCATAAAACTAGGCCTATGGATCAAAACTGTTCTTCCCAAAAAGTAAAACAGTTGCTCTTCCCAAAAATAATCTTGTATGACATTTACAAGGATTACAATGTCACACCAAAAGATAGTCAGAGTGGTGGGGAGAAAAGGAATGTTGCTCCTAAAATGGTCAAGGCCAAAGACAACAGTGGTCAAAACAAAAAGCTCATGTCAGATTGGACAAAGATTATGAATAATAGAAAGGAGTGTGTAGAAAGCTTTAATCAGTTCCTCTCTGAAAACTTTGAATTAAGCTATGCTTCATGGGACAGGGTTCTTGCAGATGAATTTTATGGGGAATATATAGATTTTTGTTTGCAAAATGGATTAGCTGTAGGATCTCGTATCCACGTAGGGCGACTGATGGGAAAGATGGGCGTTCGAGCCGGGGCCAAGGTTAGAGGGGAGTTGGGAAAGGAAAAGCAGATCTACGTTGGTCTAAGGCGGAGTGTGGACCCCGTCTTGGAATGTTTGCCCGCAATGCCCGATGTTGTGTCCCGTCTCCCCTTTATGGATTTCCCCCAGACTTATGTGTCGCTTCCTTCCCCACCTCAGGAAGATGCTAGTCTGGGGGCCCATACAGCTTTTTTTAAGGATTTTGACTCTAAGTTTGTTGCTTGGATCACTAACTTTGGGAAATCTGTAAAGACTTAATTGATTTATTAAAATTATTATTGTTTGTTTTGGGATGTTTCAGTACTTTTCCGTGTACAGTATTCTATTTTTTTTTTTGCATTTTTTGTGTATATGAGGGGGAGGGGGGAGTCAATTTGTTTTATTATAATTCATCTCTAGTAAAAAGAAAGATAATCTTTACCACACATGAACAAAGCCTTTATATTCCAGCCTAGTTCAATTTTGGTGAGGGTTATGTTTTCTTATAACAAGAGAAATATATAATTCAAGTTGTGGGATATGGCTTTTTATAGGCATGATTGTAGCAATGGCAAATATTGGTTGTTGAAGGGCCAAAAAGTTAGATGGCCTAAATATGGCAAATATTGGTACTGTAGTTAAATTGCCTAACTCTAATGATAAGCCTGTTTTCTGTATTTCATATAATTTTGCGTTTATGAGTTTGATGTACCGGTACAGTGAAGAAAAACTGGATAGTCTGGGAAGGATGTAGTTACCGGGTGTACCACTACCGAGTCCCGACATGCAACATAAATCATCTATGAATACTTATAATAAAATAAATACTTATAAATCTATAATAGGCCTACTAGGTTAGGTTAGGTTGTTTGGTTAGGGTAATGTATTTTTGTATCCAAAGGCAGTCAAAATAGACAGGAACATGATGGTGAGCGTCCGCATAGTGTAAACAAGACGGGCGGTACACCTGGTAACTACATTCTTGCCGAAGTGGGAAGTGGGTCAGTAGGATAAATAAAGGAGACATGAAAAATGTACTGAAGCTCAGTGATAGCGAAAGAACTCGAACAATGGTTTCAAATTAGATAAATTTTGTTTCAGAAAAGATATAGGCAAATATTGGGTAAGATTAGGAGTAGTGGGCGTACCACTACCAACATACAGCATAACTCGTCTATAAAATATTAACCTAACCAAACAACCTAACCTAACCTAACCTAGTATTCATGTAGTACTAGGTTAGGTTAGGTTAGGTTAGGTTAATGTTTTATAGATGATTTATCATTTTATGCTGTGTGTCGGTAGTGGTACGCCCACTAGTCCTAATCTTACCAAATATTGGTTTGGTAACAGAGTTGTAGATGGGTGGAATAGGCTACCAAGTGATATAGTGGGATCAAGAACGATAGTGAGTTTTAAGATAAAATTAGATAGGCATATGGATGAGATGGGTTGGGTGTGAGGGGGATCTACCAGGTGTGGGCAAATCGGCGCTCAGCAGACCCCCGTAATCTTGTGTTAATCTCTGACCGTTTTGGTGGGGTCAGTACTCAAGGTATTAGTGAGTTGGGCCTTGTAATTGGGGTTGGGTGTGACGGGGATCTGCCTTGTATGGGCCGATCGGCTTTTTGCAGACTCCCATTTTCTTATGTTCTTATGAAACAAGGTGTCGGAGATGATGATGATGATGATGATGTACAGTACTGTATACCAGTTGGCTAGTTGCAGAAATTGTATTACTGTACTGTATATTTATTTAAAGATTTTACATTGAACTTTTTTTTTAATTGCTTTACCACTTACCCAGTACTTCTTTATAATTTTAGGTAAATTAAAAACTAAGTTTTCCACCAAAAGACCCAAATGCTCTTAAGTGGTTGGTTATGGTTGAGACCAGAGCCATGGCAACTATCAGTACCGGTACTGTACGGTAGCTACTGTAATCCTGTTTAACATATTACAGAACAAATGGTTCCAGTGGTGATGGGCTGGTCTATCAGAGTGAGAGCTGAGCAATCTCTGCCATACCCATAGCTTACTCTGACTATTCCTTTAACTTATATATTTTCTAGATCTCGAGTGACGGCGTCTCTTCCGTGGATTTACCTCCCAATCTACCAAGATTGGAAGCCAAAGCGTCACATTTTTCCCTTGCCCCTCAACTTTCTCTTCATAATTGCTGAGGGGTACAGGGCCCTGGGTGGGGTTTTGGTTTCCCTGGCGTTTCCGCACCCTCCTCAGCTCCCCGCCATGGAGTGGCTTCGGTCACCCAGGCTTTATTGTGGTCGGCAGGGAGGGTTTTGTGGGGGCACTCGGTTATGGCCTTGGAATTGCTCGGGGCCTTGGGGCTGTTCGGCCAGGCAGCTTGGGGAACAACAACAACAACAACAAATGGTTCCAATGGTCCATTAATTGATTCTCAGTTTTTTCTAGATATAGGCTACTGGGAAATCTGAGCATGAGCATTTTTTTTTTTTTTTTTTTTTTGTAAATTAGTAATTTCTTTAATGTTAAGCTAGCACAGTTAAGAGTGTGTTCTTACTCAACTCTTTTTATGGTAATTAGGAATTTCACAGTCATATTCTGTTTCTCCTTATACCGGTAACCTGTTATGATATTCATTATACACTAATTTACCCTTTGCATCCTCCTGTCTGTATGATATGAGCCATTACAGAAAAGGACACAGGTTGGGGATTGGCTGATCATGCAATGGTTGCAATAATGGAATGTGACTTAAGAGAAAATGATGATGGGCTGGTCTATCGGAGTGAGAACTGAGCGATCTCTGCCATACCCATAGCTTACTCTGACTGTTCCTTTAACTTATATATTTTCTAGATCTCAAGTGACGGCGTCTTTTCCGTGGATTGACCTCCCAATCTACCAAGATTGGAAGCCAAAGCGTCACAGTTTTCCCTTGCCCCTCAACTTTCTCTTCATAATTGCTGAGGGGCACAGGGCCCTGGGTGGGGCTTTGGTTTCCCGGGCGTTTCTGCACCCTCCTCAGCTCCCCGCCATGGAGTGGCTTCGGTCACCCAGGCTTTATTGTGGTCGGCAGGGAGGGTTCTGTGGGGGCGCTCGGTTATGGCCTTGGAATTGCTCGGGGCCTTGGGGCTGTTCGGCCAGGCAGCTTGGGGAACAACAACAACAACAACAACTTAAGAGAAATACATTAATCTTAAACATTGGAAGTTGCTAATCTTACCCTTTCTTAGTGATTAAAATACTCTATGGGAAGGTGAAAGGATTTGCCTACCCATTGATGAAGATTGGAGCTATAATTATTTTGCTGCATTTTTTTCTCCTCAAAGTATTCTTCCCAACTCAGAAGTAGTTACTGGTTTGTTGGTGTTACGAACCATCATACTTTAGGAACATGCAATGGTATTTATATCAATTACCAGAATTTTTGTTTAAGCAAGTACAGTATAATGGCAACTACCGGTAATTCTAACCTTTTCAAATGTCTTCATCAGTAATTCTTCCCATTTCATAATCCTTTGTGTAATTTGCCAGGTGTAAATGAACTCAACTAAATCCTGCCTAATCTTCCCCTTCAGGCATTTTCTCCCCACTCAGAAGTAAACAAACATGAGTAAATCCTGCCTAATTTTCTTCACCAAGCATTCTTCCCAACTCAGAAGTAAACAAACATGGCTAAATCTACCTGATACTATATTCCCCTCCAGGCATTCTCCCTAACTCAGAAGTCAATAAACACAACTAAATTGTGCGTAATCTTCCTCTGCAGGCGTTCTCCCCCACTCAGAAGTATGTGGTGTCGGTGGGATCCCAACATGACATGATAGTGAACGTGTGGGACTGGCGGGGAGGAGTCAAGGTGGCCTCTAACAAGTTCTCCAGTAAAGTGAAGGCCATCAGCTTCGCCGAGAATGGCTCCTACTTCGTCACGGTTGGGAACAGACACGTCAAGTTTTGGTACCTGGAGGTGGCTAGGGGATCTAAGGTAAATGACTAATGTACTGTACTTTATTCAATGGGCCACAGTGAAAATCGGTATAATTAATACAATTATAATTTACAACTACATCATTCATATTTTGTTCAGAGATATTGTTTCAAGAATATTGCCTCTATTAATGAGCATCTAATCTAATAGCTGTTTTATGGAGTGAATGCTGAAAATGTGACCCCTTCGGATGGTTCCAGTTTGTGAAATTAGTGGATCTGGCCCATGTAACAGTAACATGATACATAATTATACAGTATTATTGTATTATATTTGTGGCACTGTATGACTCTTACTCAGTGTTGTTGCATACTGTGTCTTTCAAAAATATACTGTACTGTAGTTTGTTTGTTAACATACTGACCATATACTGTACATCTTCATGTTGCACAAATTTACATTAATGTTTGGGTTTAAATGTTATCCTGTACTTTCATCTTTGTTTTAAGCACTCTCTTTTACTGTCTTCATTGTTTTAATAACTCTTCTCTACTTTTATCTTTGCATTTAAATACCTGTATTGCCATGTGTTTATTCGTTCAGTTCAAGGAGCCAGTGCCTCTGACCGGCCGCTCCGCCATCCTAGGAGAGCAGCGTAACAATTACTTCTGTGATGTTGCTTGTGGCCGGGGGGATATGGGAGACTCCACATTCGCCATCACCAAGTCTGGCCTCCTCTGTGAGTTCAACAACAGGCGCCTCCTAGACAAATGGGTCGAGCTCAGGGTAAGTTGACAACTTTATTGCTGAGTTTTGTATTGTTTATGTATTTTATTGTTGTGTTGCTGAGTTTTGTATTATTTAAGTATTTATGTTATTGTTATGTGCTATGTTTATGTCTTATGATATTTTACATTGTATGTACTGTACAGTCAAAAGCCAATCTTTCTGAGTGAAGTAAAAATCTAAGGCTGTTCATAGCTTGAATGGATGAACAACTGCTTCAAAAGAGTGAGGGTGGGAATAAGAATAAGAGGGATATAATTATTCAGGCATGCAAAGATGGAAAGGAACTTGGCTCTTGACTGTAATGTACTTTGTCGATATAATATACAGTAATACCCCACTTTTAGTTGTTGATACGTTCCTGTAAAACAAGACTTTAAATGAAGCAATTACTTTGTGTTCTTTTTCTTGTAATTATGCAAAAAAATTGTTAGATATATTACTTAATAATGAATTAATGAATAATTTAATAACAGAACAACTTAAAAATGGGCAGTTTTAAGTGAGGAGTGCCTGTAATGTGCTACTAATTAGTATAATGCGTTACTTTATTAACTATTTATTAGACGGTGAGTGCCAACTGCTTGGTGGCGGGTGAGGAGTACATCTTCGTGGGTTGTGCTGAGGGCATTATTCGGTGCTTCAGTCCCTTCAACCTACAGTTCATCACCACTCTGCCTCGCACACACTACCTCGGGGTTGACGTCTCTAAAGGACTCACCATCAGGTACTTTATTCTGTGTGTCTGGTTTGGGTTTTACAGAAATTATAGCTTCAATATCTATAGAAGAGTTTCAAATAATGTTTTTGTCATGTTGAAGTAATACTAATGCTTTGTTTTGTTGAATGTTTGGCTGATTATGTGTATTAGTATACTAAAATAGGGTGAACTTATGGGGCCCACTAGATATTATTTAACCATGCGAAGATATTTCCGAAATCTAATATCTAGTAAATGTCATGTGATGTTACTGAAGTTAGGACAGAACAGTAAATACAAATCCTATTTATACTATGATTGTTGCAGCCAATAAAGAATTTTAGTATGCAGTATTGCTTTTTGCAGAGCTTGTGACATGTGATATGAATTGTACTTGCATTTATGTATAAAATAATAATCTCATCTTTTTGCACATAGGTATTGTACATTAATAGTAGACTATATTAACTTCAAGTGAAACCATAAGTCTCTAACCCTAGAATCACAAGAAACTGAAACAGTTTCTTTTTATTTTCATTAACTTCATTTAAACACATTGCATTTGGCTTGTTATTCAGATATGCTAATTCCTGAGTAGATATCTAACATACAATTGTGAAAATCAAGTGGAGGGGAATACACAATTAGTGCTTGGTATATTTCTCAAATGTTTATACACTACTTGGAGCCAGAGGACATTATCAGAATGCCTCTCTTAAAAATAAGCTTTGAGCTGTCTTGAAGCATAAGAGATACTATGGTACTGTAAATATGTTAAACACTGTTATTCCTCCCACTCGATTTATCCATTTATTATGGAACAATAGATAGCTGTAGTCACTATCAAAAGTCGTGTCCTACTTCTATGCTTTCAATTTTGGCTGTATCTCAGGAAATATAAAAAGTTCAAACCAGTTGAAGGCCTCATCAACCCTTTATATTCAAGCATTATTCAATTTTCTTGAAAAATCAAATCAGAGAATTAAATATATTACGGGTGGATGGGACTTTTCAGCCTTGGTTGGCAACCCATCTAGGGGAGATAACCTTATATACTGTATATCCGGGTGGATGGGACTCGTCAGCCTTGGTCGGCAACCTGTCTAGGGGAGTAAGCCTTAAACAAATCCTTACTTCTCACCTAAGGGTGAAGCATATACATCCATACACACATAAATTTAAAGACCGAGTGCTCCACACAGAGTGTGGTTTTGGTCTCATTGCCTAATGGCGGCGCTCCAGGCAGCCCTGTTCATTAGGACATGAGACCGAAACCGCACTCCTTGTGGAGCATTCAGTTTTTAAATCTATGTATGTATGTATGTGTATACTTCACCCTTAGGTGAGCAGTAAGGAGATAGCAGATTGATGGATAGACTAGCCACCCACCACTGTTGAAAAAATTGTGCTAAAAAGATACATGGAGGGACTCATAGTCAGATGGACTTTAAGTTGAGTGATCAATCCTGTAAGGCCTTGAATATACTGGATGGGTTGTCCTTCTCACAGGGAACAGGTCCACTTGGGAGCGTTTTGTGTATGGCCGCACTCATGAAAGGGAATAAGATATCCAGCAATAGATTGATATATCAAATATATTTTATTATGTTCATATACCAATACAGTACTGGAAAAAAACAAAAGTTGAAGTTGTGAAATTGGGACAAAACTTTTGAATGTGACTGACTGTACCTAATCCTTAATGTTTGTGTGTGTTGTGAGTTAATCCATGTGACCTGACCCCCTTCCCTTCAGTCACATGGCCACCCACCCCAACAACGCCAAGTACCCAGATACCATGGCAGTGACCTATGACGAGAGTAACCACAAGGTCACTGCTGTATACAACGACCACTCTATGTATGTCTGGGACGTCAAGGATATTAAGAGGGTGAGTAATGGCTTTGGTTGCCTTACTAATACTTTATTTGAGTTTTATTACATAGGCAGATAAGGCGATAACTTAGATTTTCCTAAGTTATTCTAGGTAGATTATCAGTCACATTTAGAAATAGATTCTTGCAGTATTTAAGTTGGAGGGATTAAAATAATTAAATTGAGTAAGGTAGTCCAATTCAATGTTTTCAGCTTCTTCCGATAAGTAATATTTTCTGAAATGTTACCGTAGTATTTTGTAATGTTTTATAAAAATATAAGTAACTTTACTATTTGATCACAATAGAGATTTCTATATATATTTCGCCACTGTGTGTCACCAGGTTGGCAAGTCTCATTCGTACCTGTATCACTCTGCGTGTATCTGGGGTGTTGAGACGTATCCCGCAGCCAGTGAGGGAGGCAAGGGTCTGGTGCCGCCAGGGTCATTCATAACATGCTCATCAGACGACACCATCAGGATCTGGAACATTGACCCCGCCATGAACTCCAACACTCTCTATAAACGCAACATCTACAGCAGCGTGAGTAGCTTTTATATGCTTTATTATTCGATGTTTACAGTAGTGATAGTATCTCGTACATACTTTATAATGTAATAATAATAATAATAATAAGCATGTTACTTATTTCTCATAAGCGCCAATTTTTCCGAAGAATTCACTAGCGCTCGAAAAGAGAAAGAAAAAAGAACAAAATCAATGCATCAAAAGAAGGCTTATATACAACACACATTTAACAATCACTAGCAGTGGCAAAATAGCCTAAACTCTATAGCCATCTGTCATGACACCTCTCAAGATCATAGCTTCTCTCAAAGAGAAAAGGCTTAAGTTGTCTCTTGAAGCATTCAACAGAACTCAGTTGTCTCATGGACAGCGGCAACCTGTTATACAACCTCGGAGCCATGTAGGAGAATGACCTCTCAAAGAAAGAAGACTGCTGGAAAGCCCTTGGTTCATCAAGACGAAAAGGGTCATTGTCATGACGCACAACTACACCATGGTGTGCCGGTGGGCGCCTGAGCAGCTCCGCAAGGTACCTAGGCTCACCAAATTTGAGAACCTTAAAAGTCACCAAACACAACTTAAATTCTATTCTTGCTCTTACTGGCAGCCAGTGCAGTTCTATGTGAAGAGATGTAGTAGGAGTTCTAGGTGGAACACCCTGAGATGAACTACAACACCCTCTTTATACACAATATCTATAGCAGTGTGAATAGGTCTTCCATGCTTACACTATGCTGAATTTACTCTCTATAGTTATAGTATCTACACCAGCATGTAACACAACCTTAAAAGTGCGGGGGCGGGTGCCCGACCCCGAAAGGGGTTGAAATAGGGGAGCTATCCCCCCCCGCCAAAGGTGGCTTTCTAGGGCCTTTCCTAGCTGATGCTGAGAGGATTGGGTTCTAGTCATGTGGTGATGGGCTGGTCTATCAGAGTGAGAACTGAGCGATCTCTGCCATACCCATAGCTTACTCTGACTGTTCCTTTAACTTATATATTTTCTAGATCTCAAGTGACGGCGTCTTTTCCGTGGATTGACCTCCCAATCTACCAAGATTGGAAGCCAAAGCGTCACATTTTTCCCTTGCCCCTCAACTTTCTCTTCATAATTGCTGAGGGGCACAGGGCCCTGGGTGGGGCTTTGGTTTCCCGGGCGTTTCTGCACCCTCCTCAGCTCCCCGCCATGGAGTGGCTTCGGTCACCCAGGCTTTATTGTGGTCGGCAGGGAGGGTTCTGTGGGGGCGCTCGGTTATGGCCTTGGAATTGCTCGGGGCCTTGGGGCTGTTCGGCCAGGCAGCTTGGGGAACAACAACAACAACAACAACCTTAAAAGTTGTGGTACAGGTATTTTATTAATTTAATTTATAACAGTACTGTTTAAGCATCCTTATACAGTATAGGGCGGGTGCCTAACCCCGAAAAGGGTTGAAATAGGGGAGCTATCCCCCCGCCAAAGGCGGCTTTCTAGGGCCTTTCCTAGCTGATGCTTAGAGGATTGGGTTCTAGTCATGTGGTGATGGGCTGGTCTATCAGAGTGAGAACGGAGCGATCTCTGCCATACCCATAGCTTACTCTGACTGTTCCTTTTACTTATATATTTTCTAGATCTCAAGTGACGGCGTCTCTTGCGTGGATTGACCTAATCTACCAAGATTGGAAGCCAAAGCGTCACATCTTTCCTTTGCCCCTCAACTTTCTCTTCATAATTGCTGAGGGGCACAGGGCCCTGGGTGGGGCTTTGGTTTCCCGGGCGTTTCCGCACCCTCCTCAGCTCCCCGCCATGGAGTGGCTTCGGTCACCCAGGCTTTATTGTGGTCGGCAGGGAGGGTTCTGTGGGGGTGCTCGGTTATGGCCTTGGCCTTGCTCGGGGCCTTGGGGCTGTTCGGCCAGGCAGCTTGGGGAAAAACAACAACAACAACAAGCATCCTTATAGCTGCCATTATATTGCATCACACAAGCTACACTAAGTCATACTGTATTATTATATTATTATATTATTATATATTATATTATATTATATTATATTATATTATTATTATACTGTATATTATGTTTGGGTAATACTTTTAAGCGTTTGAAGAGGAACACCTAGAGGTAGTACGGTCACGAGAGAATAACTAAAAGAGTGTATGAGAGTGAAATGGAAGGGCAGGGAGCTAGAGGCAGACTGAGAGTGAAGTGGAGGGATGGAGTTGAGAGGTATATAAGTGAAAGTGGTATTGGGTGGGAGGTGGGATGCCAACTGATGGATGACGGAGGTGTATGGAGGTGTTTCATTAGTGGCCACCCCCACAGGGTTCAATGCGTCTGGTAAAAGGTAGGTAGATAGAACCCAGTACTGTACAGCACTTTGCTCTGTGTTGAAAAAAAAGGTGATACTGTGCTATTTTCTTCTCTATATAAGTGAAGTAGATTATGGAGTAATTAATAGGTCTGATTGTGGACAATTTAACTTTTAGTATGAGTATCCAATATTATATATACAGTAGTACAGTACTGCGTAGGGGTGGACCTAGAATGACGTGGGCTCGGGTACTCCGGTCCGATCTCAAAATAAAGAACTTGACCACAGAGGCAGCCCTTGACAGGGCTGCCATTTAGGACGTGAGACTGTAACCACATTCTCTGTGGACAAACGGTCTTAAAACTTGTATGTACAGTACTGTATTTGTGGTGTACATTAGGAGATCAAAAAGACTGACCTACTTACATGTAGAACCTAGTCTTCATGCATGTATGTTTGTACTGTATATTTGTATTATCGTAATGTTCTATTGTAGAGCAAGCTACCATAGCAAATGCCTTAGAATTGTATAGCTTAGAAAAAAAATTTCAGTTATGCCTATTTATTTTTGCAAGGCTTTTATCACTTGAATTCAGTAGATTTGATAGTTAAAGAGTTCCTTTACAAGCAAATGTTTGAATAATAGCTGTAGTTACCTAGACTCAATTATTAGGGACCAATTGGGTAACATTAATGTGCTGTTTAGGCATCTACATTGTATAATCACTGTGCTTCTTATCAAAATAGTAATATGTTTTCTGTTGCGCTTGCTGTGCTTTTGCCCCAACCAGGATACCACAGTGGTAACCTTTGTTTGGCTGCCTTTATGCATGTAGTTTTTTCAAAGTTTAGGACAGTGCACAGTGTGATATATTTTTTGGCTGTGGATGATATGTGCACTTTAATATTTTATGCATAAAACTATCAAATAATTGCTAATCATGTTTAAAGCTTATCATAAGGAAATGAATAAGAAAACAGAACTGGTTATATCCTTTCACTTATAACTGGAAGGTATGATGTTCCCAGATTTGATCCTTTGAAAGGAACTGAGACAAGTGACCGGTCTCGTCTCGGCACAGGCTTGTTTGAGCCAGGTGTTCAAGTGGATATTTGTTTTCTTACATTGAGAATGGAGGAAGAAAAATGTCAATGAAAGTCTATTTAATCCATGCACTAAATAGCCACTTTCATTCAAGAGAACTTTATAGATATTGGTTTTAAAATGTGGATTGGAACTTGGTAAAAAGTTTCCGGTACCGGTACATTGAAAGTTGCCCAAGGAGGGTGACGTTGGGATTGGAGACTGTCAGACTGGACTCTACCTAGTACTTATGTAACTGCCTACACAATATATGTTTAAATTTCAATATACAGTAGATAAAGTAGTTAGCATAGTGTATGCATTTTGGTATTCTTTTCTAGACCTGTATGCTTTATTATGGAAGATAGTTCCAGTTCTAAATACAATATTATTTTCAATACTATGCTCTCATTTTGAACGATGTGCATCAATATGCTTCTTGCTTTTATTACTTTATTATCCCTTTTGAATTTGCATCTAGTCATGCACTGACTTTATTTGTGCTGCTGAAGATTTGGATCATTAGAGTTTAGAGTTAAACCTATGAAGTATTGTGTTTGAAACCCAATACAGTACTTTAGTTAATACAGGACATAAAGTTTTGTATTATAGAGAATCTATTGAGATGAGTTTACCCAATACCCTTTAATTTTACTGTTCTTGGAGTGTAATGATATCCCTTCCCTCTTTTCTTCTGTCTCTCCTTCCCACTCTGACCAGCTTTATTTAACTTTTGCTAGGAAAGCAGTGGTCTAATTAAACTACTTTAGTAATATTAATAAGAAAAATAACTACACTTCCTATTATATTTTCTTCAAATTATAATAGAACATAATTGTTCCATGACTCTCTCCTCTTCTAACTTTCCTATTTGTCTATCTATATCTGTGTATGATATTGAGTGTGAGTGTTGCAGTAGCTATGAGCCTCCCGCTAGATTGCTTGTCTCTTCCCTTGTATGGCGTAGGATCTGCTAAAGACAATGTATGTGGACCCTGAGCTGGGGTTCTTGAAGGACACGGACGTCAGCCCCCAGGGAACCGACCGTAACGACAGCTCCTACGACTCCAGGAATGGTGTCCGCTGCATCAGGGTCAGTCCGGACGGGAAACACTTGGCATCGGGGGATCGGGCCGGGAACATCAGGTGAGAGTGACTGTCAAACATGTGTTATGTTTGTTATCTGTCATTCATTATTTTTTCTTGATTATTACTGTATACCTGTACTTAACAAAAACAGGTTTTTCAAAAATTTAAAGTTGTACGATTTTACACTTTGAATACTGTAATTATAATGTAAAACTTGCAAAATAAACAAATAACAACAGGGACGACACAATTTAAAGGTAAAAGAACTTATCAAAATCGCTGTGGGAGTAACGCTTTAGCAAAATAAAATTTTGAAATAAAAGAACACAAAACCACCACATAGGGTATTATGTACATCACTACATGAGCAAGTGAATCTGTTTCCCAAGCAAACTAATCGCACACATAACAACATACTATCGTCACGTTCAAGGAATTAGTCAATTTGGGAAGTCTGGGACATTCTGGAATATTTTACTAAATTCTGTATGAATAAAGAAACTACAACTTATGTTGTCGTTTCCTAAGCGGCCTGGCCGAACAACCCCGAGTCTAAGGAAGGCCATGGCCACGGTCGGGCTTTCCCACAGAGCTCTCAAGGAGTGTACAGTAGATTGTGTTGTTGGCGTAGGTGATTGTGTGAAATGCAGTCTTCTATGATATGTTTAATGGTATGGGGTGCTGTGTTACATCCTGGGCAGGTGTCGACGATGGAGTCATCCAGTCTCTTCTGATAGTTCAGAAGAGCTGGATGGTGCCCGCATCTCAGCCTGGCCAGGTGGACTCTGTCCTCGTTATGTTAAGATTTTCTATTCAAGCAAATTTGCTCTACATAACTAACTAACACCAAAATACATACAGCACTCACTAACGATAGTGCTATCGGGTAAGTACCTGTAAGCATAGCATGGACAGTTGACCCCTACCAACTGCTACCCTACAAATAACCTACAATTTTAGTACTAAATGAATTAAGGGTATCATAAAGGCAAGCAATTTATACTATCGACAGTGAATAGATACAATATATTAACGAATAAAAATTGCAAAATATGAAGAAGCAACAACAGATTTAAACAAAGAGTAGCCTACTCTTTTAACAAGAACAATTAATTTAAAAAAATAGAAAAAGTCAATTATAACAATAGAAAAAAATAAACAATCAATACTGTACATACAGACAAAAAGTAAGCAGAGGTTATACAGTACAAGAAATTTCAAGTTAAAAATGCTAGATTAAAATTATTGACATCAAATTTTAGAAGACAGTAGTCACAATAATTGACCTTAAAAAGATTAAATTTATGCAATCTGAAAATTGTCTTTTTGCTGTGTTCGTATACGTTTTGGTTTGTTTATTTTGAAAGTTTTACATTATAATTGAGGTCGACTTTGAGAATAAAGTTCAGATTTCTTAATGATTATGTTTGTATGACTTTCAAGGATTCCGTTCTTAATTTGCCAAATGTGTATAAGGCTTAATAATGCTCTTAACTTTTCAGGTTTTATAATGTAGGCATAGAATCCACTTTTGCTAGATATACAGTACCAGTAGTATGTAATTTGTATGATAATCAAGTGCAGTATTGTAATAGAATATTATGTGTTAGTGTCAAGATATGCTAGATATATTTGGCATTGGCTAGATCGTTAACTCTCAAAGGACGAGCATAATTTGCGTGTTTTGTATTTTATTAAACATTTTATCAATGGAAAGCTTTAAGTAGCTTATGATGAAGTGTGGTATCCTTTCTGTAAAAGGACAGCAAACAAAACTCTAGGTTCCTTCATCTTCCCATGGCACTAAGTTGAATACAATATGTGGTTTTGTGAATATTTTATACATACTGTACATACATACCGGTACATAAAATTTTAAGATTGAGTGTTCCACACATAAGTGCAGTTTCAGTCTGTTGTCCTAATGGCGGTGTTCCAGGAAACCCTGTTAACCCGGGAGCTGCGGGGAGACTCTAAAGAGTTCCCCCGGCGGACTGCGGGAAGACTCTCTGGAGTAACGCTTTTGAACGCGTACCAAAACCGCGCGTAAATAGTCAGACGGCTGAAAATTGGTGTGGATATAGTACTACGTGTCAACTCTCGATACCACCCCGCGAAACGCTCTCCCCGCACTCGAGCAAGCACCACCGCGCCAGTAACCAAGCACTAGTCATGGAGCCCACACGTCCCTCACGCTCGCTCCCTGATGACACCACCAGCCCTCCTTCTGGTGGTGTTAGCCGCCGTGGAAGGCAGAGGGTGGCTGCCAAAGACCCTAGCTACCTGTACGACACGCCCTACAGCTCGGAGGACGAAACACCAGCACCCAAAGCACGGAAAACACGTGCAAGCAGGGCAATTGCACAGAGGTCATTGATCTTTCGTGACACTGCCACCACGACCCAGGCCACTGCAACAACCACTACCACCAGCACTACCATCACTGCCACCCCTGCCACCCCTGCCACCGGTACCAGCGACGCAGGAGGTCGCCCTAGGGCTGCAGAACCTGCGGGGGCAGGAAAAATTAAAGGCACGGGCGTAGGGAAAAGATCCCGTACGCCAGCCACAGTGCCCCTACCACCACCACCACCACCAGCCGCCGCCCCTGGCCCGGCTGCCGCCGCCGCCCCTGGCCCGACTGCCGCTGCCGCCCCTGCTGCCCCTGCCAGCGACGCAGGAGGCCGCCCTAGGGCTGCAAAACCTGCGGGGGCAGGAAAAATTAAAGGCACGGGCGTAGGGAAAAGATCCCGTACGCCAGCCACAGTGCCCCTACCACCACCACCACCACCACCAGCCGCCGCCCCTGGCCCGGCTGCCGCCGCCGCCCCTGGCCCAACTGCCGCTGCCGCCCCTGCTGCCCCTGCCAGCGACGCAGGAGGCCGCCCTAGGGCTGCAAAACCTGCGGGGGCAGGAAAAATTAAAGGCACGGGCGTAGGGAAAAGATCCCGTACGCCAGCCACAGTGCCCCGACCACCACCACCACCACCAGCCGCCGCCCCTGGCCCGGCTGCCGCTGCCGCCCCTGCTGCCCCTGCCGCCCCTGCTGCCCCTGCCGCCCCTGCCCAAGGAACAGAGAGAAGGGCGACAGGCACCACCATCATCTTCCCATCAAGGCCACGCACCACTGCTGCCCCTGCCGCCGCCTCGGCCGCCGCCTCTGCCGCCGCCCCTACCGCCGCCCCTGCTGTCCCTGTCCATCAGACACCCTCGCGTGGCAAAATTACCCGGAAAACTCTTACACCATCCAAATATGCCGCCATGCTGTTTGATGGTGATTTACAGGACATTGGCAGTCAAGGTTTTGACGACGAAGACCAAGCACGGGACCAAGGGTGGGGGGATTTGGGAGTGGACAGTGGGAGTGAGTCGGACGTCGGCGACGAAAACGAGGAAGGTTATCGTCTGACCAGTGAAGAGGAGGGTGATGATGATAATGTGCTGTATCGCGACCATGGAAGCGATATTTCAGACAATGAAGCAGACGCAGACGACATTCCGATCCCTGGCTTGCCTACGTTCGATTGGTCTGACGGGGTCAATTTTGTACCTGACGTGCCCCAGTTCAATCCTGGGTCGTCAGGTACAACTGACGACTGGCCCTGTGACGAGCACGCGAACGAAAGCGATTTCTTCCTCGCTTTTTTCGATTTTGAGGTAATGACGTTCATCGTTGCCCAAACAAACGCCTACTACAGGTGGGTGTTTGGTCGATTGGACGTCCTTTCTCCAAAAGCGAGAATACGAGGCTGGGTGGATACGACTGTTGAAGAATTTATGACGTTCTTTGCCTTGTTGTTCCTCATGCCTCTGATCAAGAAGCATGTGTTGCAACACTACTGGAAGCACGACCCTCTCATCGCAACCCCAACTTTCAATAAGTTCATGACTCGTGACAGATTTTTGTTGCTGCTAAGATTTATGCACTTTGCAGACAACGAAAATCCTAACAGGATTGACAGGATATGGAAAGTTCGGACTGTGTTCACCATGTTGTTGGAGAGGTATAGGAAATACTTTTACCCCTTCCTCAATTTGGTGATTGACGAGTCGCTCGTGCTCTTCAAAGGACGTCTTGTGTTCAAACAGTATATCCCCTTGAAAAGGCATAGGTTCGGAATCAAGCTCTTCGTTTTGTGTGACTGCGAAACTGGAATAGTGCTTGACATGATCGTGTATACAGGCACTGACATTGACATCCCGAAAGCCGCTGCCAATGACCCCATGGGCATGTCAGGTGCCATCGTCAGGAAAATGTTGGCACCTTACCTGGGCAAAGGCCACATCATCTACACTGACAACTGGTATACTTCTCCTGCTCTCTGCCAGTTTCTTCATGACAACCAAACGGGGTCATGTGGGACTGTCAGAAAGACAAGAAAGTTTATGCCCAAGTTCACAGGTGATGTCATTCCTCTGTCAGATGCCTCCTCCAGTGACACACCTTCAGAAGACGACCTGGCCCAGGAACACCGCGAGAGGCATGTTCGAAGAAGGCGACGAAAGGGGCTGAAGTACAAGCAGCTCGAAAAGTGTGGGAAAGTGATAGCCCTGAAGTGGAAGGACAAGCGAGACGTCCACCTGCTTTCCACCGTCCACACAGGTGCCCAAGTGGATTCTGGCAAAATCCACTACAGAACCAGGAAGACCATCTACAAGCCCGACATGGTAGTGGACTACACAAAGAACATGCGCCTGGTGGACAAGTCTGACTGTCAGCTGTCAGGCGTTGAGTGTCTGAGGAAGACTGTGAAGTGGTATCACAAGCTCTTCCTCCACCTAGTTGATATCACGATGCTCAACGCTTACAACTTGTGGTTGGTAAAGAAGGATATGTCCCCAAACCAGAAGCTGAAATTCCGGGAGTTCGTGTACAACGTCTCATACCAACTCCTGGAGAAGTATGGCACCACCACTCACAGACGTACGGCATGGCGTGGGGATCACGTTCCTGACCGAGTGCAGGTGGGTGTCCAAAGACACTACCTGATCGGCACCGAGGTGATTGGCACTCGTCACAGGCAGGTGCAGTGCGTCGTCTGCAGCTCCAGTGTCAGGAAACCCCATGTCCCAAAAAGAGTCACCTCAATGTGCGCAGAGTGCAAAGTTGCACTCTGCATGGGCGAGTGCTTCAGGGACTACCACACCTTCAAAAATTTTTGAGTGTCGCCCTGCCCCGCCCTGCCCTGCACTGCCCTGCACTGCCCTGCCCTGGACTCGCCCCCTGCTCAGCCCTGGACTCGCCCCCTGCTCAGCCCTGCCCTGGACTCGCCCCCTGCTCAGCCCTGCCCTGGACTCGCCCCCTGCTCAGCCCTGCCCTGGACTCGCCCCCTGCTCAGCCCTGCCCTGGACTCGCCCCCTGCTCAGCCCTGTCCTGGACTCGCGCCCTACCTTACCTGACCTGACCTAATTGATCACGCTACCTCATAATGTAACATATATATTATATAATGTATAAGTTCCAAAGATGTCCCTGTGATATAGCTTTTACATTATATAATTGTATGTTTCATTATTTAGTTTATAAGTTTCAAATATCTACATGTTATATGCCTTATTTTTTTATTATATCAATATATATGTTTGTTATTAGTCAAAGTCATGTGTATATAATTATTTTATTACCTCAAATGAATTGTACAAAAATATATATGTTTCAACAAATCCTGTCAAACCTACTAAGATAATAAAAAAAAAACAATAATAAAAAAAAAAACACAAGGTCATGTCATTGTATTCTTACAATATGATATATTCTATGAATATTTCATATTTATTGAATACAATGGCATGATCTTGTAAAAAAAAAAATTTATCAAAAATGTTCTAGACAATATAAAACCTTCCCCATAACCCCCTCCTGGATTCGATCCCACAACCCTAGCACACTTTCAGTTTACCAGTCCGCGACCTTACCAACCATGCCACAGGAGCTCATACCAAATATCACTCAAAACTTGGTGTCTACAATCGAAATGACAATATACAAAAAAAAATGAATTATCCCACCAATTTACGTTTGTAAATTGATGGGATTATCAATTATTTCATGCCAAGGTTTATGAAAGTTTGTCTCTGTCAAGAATTAGTAATTATATAACTTTATTCTGTCCAAAATTGCCAAAACATTCAGCAAAATTGCCCCTCTCAGTGCGACTCCACTCATTTTCACACGGTCAAGCGGTGACCCTTGTCGCTCCCTAGCTACACCAGCCACAGCAGCTCTGTCTTGGAAAAAAATTTGTATAAATACAATAATGGATAAAATACTCTTCACAAATACATTTGTATTGTATAATATTGTAAATCAAAAAGAATAATAACTGTGTGGGTGTCGTAAATTGCTCAACCAGCTTTCTTATGTCTCGCCTACGCGCGTATATTGGATTATACATAGTCATGACTGTCATACAAATAATTGCAGTAGGTCTCGAATGTACATTTAGATTGCATATTACTTGGAAATAAATAAGTAAACGTTTCTCTGGTGGCAATCTACCCTTTCGCAAGTGTAAGGAGACACCATTCTATATTTAGCCCTTTATCGCAAAAGGCAATCTGCACGTGTTTACTGACCACCGTCGCTGGTGCTCTATAATATAGTAGTTTATTGACAGTCAATGGCCTACATGTTTCTGTGGTACTTCACATGTGTCTAAAATGCAATGTCTGCTTGCATAAAAATGCAATTCTGAAGTCCATTTATACGTACAACATACGCATGTCTCAGTTTCTATCTATCTCTCTCTCTCTCTCTCTCCATTCCTGACTCATGTTATTGTAAAACTCTTGGTGGCAAGAAACACCAGACACCTGGAAGACAAGGTTCAAAATCCCAAGCATCCATACGCCTCGAGCGCCTTCACACTTGTCACACAGCTGGTTATCTATCTACAGATCTGCCTGCCTTTCCTCCCTTGACGACTCACTCACTCCCTCCCTCCCTGCACCCCTGCATGCCTCCCTCCCTCCCTCCCACACACCCACCCCCAACCAACCCTTTCAGGCTTCCGTGTGCTAGAAACACATTCACAATTTGCGTAAATATCGCATCAATTGATCTATATGCGGTATATTCCTTGTTATATGGGACGCCTACATACGTACACGTCTTTATTATAG
>JBAKBP010029372.1:0-27234 GCA_037953745.1 Lithodes maja
GTGTGTGTCGACTGTCTGTGTGGGCTGTGTGTATCTGTAAGCGTGTATGTGTATGTGTGTGTGTCGACTGTCTGTGTGGGCTGTGTGTATCTGTAAGCGTGTATGTGTATGTGTGTGTGTCGACTGTCTGTGTGGGCTGTGTGTATCTGTAAGCGTGTATGTGTATGTGTGTGTGTCGACTGTCTGTGTGGGCTGTGTGTATCTGTAAGCGTGTATGTGTATGTGTGTGTGTCGACTGTCTGTGTGGGCTGTGTGTATCTGTAAGCGTGTATGTGTATGTGTCGACTGTCTGTGTGGGCTGTGTGTATCTGTAAGCGTGTATGTGTATGTGTGTGTGTCGACTGTCTGTGTGGGCTGTGTGTATCTGTAAGCGTGTATGTGTATGTGTGTGTGTCGACTGTCTGTGTGGGCTGTGTGTATCTGTAAGCGTGTATGTGTATGTGTGTGTGTCGACTGTCTGTGTGGGCTGTGTGTATCTGTAAGCGTGTATGTGTATGTGTGTGTGTCGACTGTCTGTGTGGGCTGTGTGTATCTGTAAGCGTGTATGTGTATGTGTCGACTGTCTGTGTGGGCTGTGTGTATCTGTAAGCGTGTATGTGTATGTGTGTGTGTCGACTGTCTGTGTGGGCTGTGTGTATCTGTAAGCGTGTATGTGTATGTGTGTGTGTCGACTGTCTGTGTGGGCTGTGTGTATCTGTAAGCGTGTATGTGTATGTGTGTGTGTCGACTGTCTGTGTGGGCTGTGTGTATCTGTAAGCGTGTATGTGTATGTGTCGACTGTCTGTGTGGGCTGTGTGTATCTGTAAGCGTGTATGTGTATGTGTGTGTGTCGACTGTCTGTGTGGGCTGTGTGTATCTGTAAGCGTGTATGTGTATGTGTGTCGACTGTATATATGGGCATTCATTAAAGACGAAGGAGCAATAGAGCCCTAAGGATAATAGGCCATGAAAGGGACTGTAATATTGGAAATCGAAGGAGGCCATCTAAACCGACCCTCAGCCCAACGCTCCGCTATAAACTCCCTATTAAGGGGAGATATCCACTTGAGGGACTTTTTTCTGGACCCCTTTCTCTCTCCTGTCTAGCCCCATTGCTTTTGAGATTTTAAGATGTTTGCCCCATTAGTTTGACGATTTTAAGAAGTTTCACCCCATTTATGTCACTTTTAAGACCTTTCTTCCCATTTAGGTGTCGATTTTTTCCTGGCGAGCGATAGCGAGCCTGTAATTTAAGAGGGGGAAATTTTTCTACCGAAAAATGTACAAATTTATCTTGAAAAGGGATCAAGGGGGTGTAATTTCAAGCTTGATGGAAGTCTAGGAAACACACTAAAAACCTCCCCTTAACAACAAGGTCCTAAGGGGTATAGATGGACGGATTAAATTTATATAACCTAATTCGTTTAAACCCTTTCGCGCACTGCGATTGCGTCCTTACAGGGATAAGTTAAATCTGTGTGACCCTCAGGGGTGTTTAGAAACCTTCAGTTTAATTACTTCAACCTCTGCAGTTGTCTTGGAGCGAGTTGTGGGCAGAAAACTAATTTTGGAGAAGTAATTATGAGATTAAGAAAAGTATATTTATGAATACTACACGGCAACCCCCGGACCAGAAAAGGCTAAGGGGGGATGTTCTTTCTGGTCCCCCTTCTCCCTAATGTTTAGCCCCACTTAGTTATCAGATTTTAAGACGTTCGGCCCATTAGTTTGGCAATTTTAACACCTTTCGCCCCTTTTTGTTGTCAATTTTAAGACCTTTCGTGCCATTTAGGTGTCGATTATTTCCTGGCGAGCGAAAGCGAGCCTGCAATTTTAAGAAGAACCGGCCTTCGGCCGGGAAATTTTTCTACCGATAAATGTACAAATTTATCTTGAAGGGGGGTCTAAAGGGTGTTTTTCTAAGCTTGATGGAGGTCTAGGGAAGAAACTAAACAAATTTATGAATACATTAATTAATAGACCAAACAAACGGTCAGTCTCCCCTTAAGAGCCAGAAACAAATGCATGATCGGGTCTTGATAGGGTTAATGATACATACATTCTGTGCTTGTGTCTGCTCCTCGGTCCTCTCTCTCTGCTCTCTTTCCCCCTCTTCTGCTTCTGGTAGGAGTGGTCACAGCAGACATCCTCCTTCTCCTGCTCCTTCAGCTGCTCCGAATTTCTGCTGAGGCACTTCTGGTCTCTGCTCTGCTTTGAAGGCTGTTCCGGATCGCTGCGTGCCAGCTTTTTGTGCAGTTTCCCCTGTTTCTCGATGCGGTTGTCACAGCAGACGTTCTCTTTTCGTTCAGTCTGCTGTTGCTCTGGATCTCTGCGTATTTGCTCTTTGCTCAGTGTCCCTTCCTGCTTTTTGACTGGATGGCCACAACAGCAGACAGTCTCTATTTCTTTAATCATCAGTTCTGGATCTATGTTTTTCTGCTCTCTGCATATTCCTGTCCTCTGCTTCTCGATGGTGGAACAAATGCAGCAGCAGAAATTTGTATCACCTTCCCTAATCTTCAGCAGTATTGGATCATTGCCATGCGTCTGCTCGCTTCTTAGTTTTGCCTTTTGCTTTTCAATGATAAGATATACGCTACAGCAGACCTGCTCTCCGCTTTCCTCAATCTGCTGTTGTCCCGAATCTTTGCTGCAATTTCGTTCTCTGCTGAGCTTTGCATCCTGCTTTTCGATGATGGGATGAACGCAGAAACAGGCTATCTCGTTGCCTTTCTCACTCTTCTGCAGCACCGGATCTCTGCTGTGTGTCTGCTGCTCACTGTCCTGTATCTCCTGCTTCTCGATGATGTAAGAAACGCAAAAACGGACATTCTTTTCACCTTCCTCAATCTTCGGTAGTACTGGATCACTGCCGTGTTTCTGCTTGGAATTGGAGGGTTTGGCAGTTTGTTTCATCTTCATAGTCTGTTCTTCAGACAGTTGTGGATCCTTGACTTGGGCGGCGTCTGGGCTAATGTTGTCTTGGAGTTTTAGTTCCAGCATTTTCACAGAACTTTGACCATTTTCTTCTTGTTCATGTAATTTCAGCTTTTTGGCGGCACATGAGTTAGTTTGTTTTTGCATTTGTGGCTCCATAATTTGGGTGTCGTCTGGGCTGGTCTCTTCTTGGAGTTTTTTCAGTTGTGATTCAGTGCTCTTGGTGTCATCTGGGCTGGTCTCTTCTTGGAGTTTTGGTTCCAGCATCTTGAAAGCACTTGGGCCAGTTTCTTCTTGTTCTTGTACGTTCAGCTCTTTGGTCTCGCTTGTGTCAGTTTGTTCTTGCAGTTGCGGATCCATGATTTGGGTGTAGGTTGGACTGGTTTCTTCTTGAACTGTTTGTTTCAGTATCTTTGCAGCACTTTGGCTGGTTTGTTCTTGCAGTTGTGGTTCAGTGCTGGGGGTCTGTTGTTCTTCGTGTTGGAGTTTCAGCATCTTGGAAACGGTTGAGATGGCTCCTTTTCGTTCTTGTAGTTTCGGCTTTTTGGTAACGCTTGAATCAGGGCTTGAGGTTTCATCTGGGCTGTATTTTTCTTGATGTTGGAGTTTCAGCATTATGGAAGCTCTTGAGTGGGTTACTTCTTGTTCTTGTAGTTCCGACTTTTTTGTAATGTTTGAATGAGTTTGTTCTTGATGTTGTGGTTCCATGATCGGGGTGTCATCTTGGCTGGTTTCTTCTGGGAGTTTTGGTTCCAGCATTTTGACAGCACTTGAATCAGTTTCCTTATGCACTTGTTTCAGCATTTTGGCTGTACTCGAGTTGGATTCATGGTGGCATATGAATAACGTTTGTCTTGCATTTGTAGTATCGTCTTGTCTCTTACAGTTGGGTTCTACTGTATGTCTTGGGAGTTTCTTCTTTTTCTTCTAGTTTTTGTCTGCTTGTTCTTTGAGTATTCTGATTACGACTTCTCTAAAATCTCTCACTTTCTCACACCTCCTCCCTATTCTCGCCCTCACTGTAAACTAGGCACCCCAATCAGAGAAACAGGATCTGTTTTACTAATTATCAAGAGAGAGAGGAAGCCAGCTCTCATTTTTGGCCACCCATCATATTTATTTCTTCATTATTTAACATGCTAATTGGGGGCCTCTTCCTGTCTATATCTGTTATCTCTACCTCCCCCCCCCCCCCTCCCCCTATCTCTCCACCCACCCTCTCTCTCTCTCTCTCTCTTTTAACCGTTATGTTACTAACCCAACTGTCCTCAACTAACATGTCCTAATCCTGCCACGGATATTAGTCCCAGTGCAGTACTTCCCTTTCCAATTTTCCCTTACCCACTCTAAAGCACTGTTTGGACACCATCAGTATTTTATAGGGCAAGCAACCTTGATATATATATATATATATATATATATATATATATTTTTTTTTTTTTTTTTTTTTTTTTTTTTCTACATTCCAACTTACTTCCTCTCGGGCATAGGCTGAGAGCCTTAACATTCACCGCTTTACAATGAACAGTGAAGCCTGTGAGGTCTTGTTCCAGTCTAGGGAGTGAGACATGTGAAGCACGTAGAGTACAACGAGCACCTGCCATCTTGCCTTCACATGAGGCACGGTGCTCACTCATGGCCCGAAACGACCCCATCTCTGAAGCCATCTCGTTCCCGTGCTTCACTGTCTCACCCCCTACACTCGGACTCTCACACTTACACACACACAACGCCACCTGTTGAGCAGATAACTCACCAGGCATTGCACCCCTATAGCATATTTTGAATATGGGAATATTCATACACTGCTATTTAATCAGGGAACAATGAGGGTATTTTATTGACGTTTCGGTGGGCTTGTGGTAATGCACTGATACTAGGTACAGCACAAATTCCATCCCAATAATATCTTCCCATTGATACATCGGGATTTGAACCCGGGACCTTTGGATTACCAGGCCAGTGGCAAGACCACTATATATATATATATATATATATATATATATATATATATATATATATACCGGTATATATATATATATATATATATATATATATATATATATATATATATATATATATATATATATTATATATATATATATATAATATATATATATATATATATATATACTGTATATGTATACAGGGTGTCCCGAAATAGACGTGTCAAACTTCAGGATTAGGTTAAGAAAAATATTCTAAACATATTAGCTTCTATATTCAAAATTCCACATTTTACTTGTTACAGAGATATGGCTTGTTGAAAATTGTATTTTCTTCAGTATTTCCCCATAAGCTGTTCTAGAGCCTACCGCACCCCATCTAACTGCATCTATTTTACCATGTTAATATCAAGATACTATACTTCTGTAAGTTTGAAAATGATTACAGACACATTAGCTCACTTTGGACCTGCTGGAAACTCTTTGATTTGGAAGCATAAGCAAAACACTCTATTCTAGAGAGGTGTAATACCTCTCGGCCATGTCCGACCACCTTAATAGAAAGGAAGGTTAAGACTTATGACTTTGCTTTCGGCATCCCGAAGTTCTGCATAAGCAATAACTCTATCCTAGATAGGGACTACGGACACAGCCGAACTATTCCCACTATTCTAAAGAGCTAACAGAGTCTCTATGATCTTGGCTTTCGGCATCCCAAAGCCCTGCCTTAGACTTTAATTCTATTCTAGGGACGGTATTACAGCCAGAGCCGACTTACCCAACTAGTCTAAACAGTGCCCAAGTCCTATGATTTGACTTCCGGCATCCCGGAGTCCTGCATTAGACTAAGCTCAAATTCTAGTGAAGGATAGCTAGACTGTACTGCCATATCCTGGTGGAGTTACTGTTCTGTGGAGGAATCAGTGTTGATCTGTGCACTGTCACGAACAACGAACGGGTGTTTTGAACCTCTTATAAAGGTCAGAGACAGACGAGTTAGGTAATATTGGCCCACACCGTATTACTATTCTCGCGTTAGTCCGATCAATTGCTCATCCGTCATAAGAGAGGCAGTAGATTTAAGACCCTAGAACAAGAGTAGCTGAACAACACTTCACCAACGACTATAGGTCATAATATACGAGAATCCTTAAAACTACCATAGGATATACTCGCGTTAGTTCGATGAAACATATAACACATGAGTTCTAACTGTGTAACTTCATTCAAGATCTATGTTATTAGTCCATCTGTAAACGTACCACTTCACACGACAGGCCAACCTAGACGGCCCACAGAGACCCAGAAGACTACAAGATACCAGAGACCAGCTACTATTCCCAGTGCAACCCCTTATAAGAATATACTAGAAAATCTACAGAAATAAGCCAGAGATAAGGCTAAAGAAATCATAGTGGAAAATATTACCAAGCACCCTCGGTTCACTCAGTGTAAAAGTGTTATATAGGCAATTCATACAAGTGTTAAAAGTTAGAGTCCACAATAACGACTCTGCAATTTCATAAGAGTGTTAAATGTGAAGAGTCCATAATAACAACTCTGTGCCAAACCAAAAGTGTTATATAGGCAATTCATACAAGTGTTAAACGTTAGAGTCCACAATAACGACTCTATGCCAATACATAAAAGTGTTAAATGTTAAGAGTCCATAATAACGACTCTGTGTCAAACCATAAGTGGCAATCCATACACGTGTTAAAAGTTAGAGTCCACCATACTGGCTCTGTACAAATCTATACAAGTGTTAGATAGTAGAGTCCAAAGTAACTACTCTGTGCCAACTTCTAAAAGTGTTAGATAGGAGAGTCTATGATCATGACTGTGAAGTTCGCTATCTTACCATTGTTATTCATACATAAAAACCATTTGATTCAAAACACTTAAGTTGCCTACAAATTGTTATAATCTAATACACCAGTGCGTCAGGTGACAAGTGATCATACCTGTAACTGTGAACCATACTATACACTGATTAATTCTGTAGAAACGTTTGAATCCTATAAGCAACTGGAAAAAAGTTAAAAGGGGAATCGGATCTGATATTATACCTGAGCTCCATCTAGATCCTCGCTCGTGCTAGAAGATTTGGTTACCTTATTGTATCCATTCTTATTGTTTTATGTTCTCAGAATTTACTTGTGTCTATATTCATAGAGTTGAAGATAAATAAACTGCTCTTAAATATTATTTCGGTGTTATATATATCCTCTACTGTGTCCTTGCATGTATTATATGAACTCTGACATCCCAGTCTTGAAAGAACTCACCTTTACCAATACGTTAAACCTGAATAAAATCAGGGCATAACACTCATAATAGGCACCGTGCAGATGGCCAATATTCTCTCTCCCGTCATATGACAGTCGCCGCGAGTTAAGGGTTAAGATCTGTATGTGGTAACCCAAGTTCGAATCCTGATAGGATCACATGCTTTCATTAATTTAATTGGGAAGTGTTTGGTGTTGGGAGTGAAATTAATAAATTTGATTATTCCTATAGATTCAGGAACATTTCATAGCGAGGTCGGTCCTTAGAGATCTGAGCCCCCAAAAAATGTCCTTTCCTCTCACTTAAGAATTAGGCTATTCAGTGTGCATTTTTTTTTCTATGTGAATGAGGGAGGCAAAAGGCATAACTGCGAGTGCCTTCCCCAGATTTCAAAGAGTGACAGGGCCGAAATCAAAGGACGTTCAAGCTAAAATGCCTGGACACACGGAGTTTGAAGCAATTTAAGTCATAGGAAGAGGGAAAGACTGATTCTGGGAGAGAGTTCCAGAGCTCAGCAGTTGAATAGAAGAAAGTCTGAGAATAGCAATTCACTTTTGGGTTGGAGAGTTCCACAGAGTAGGGGTGGGATTGTGTTGCAAGGCGGGTACTACGTACCCTACGTAGAGGAGGTGGTATTCACTGGGAAAGCTCCGAGGAACACTGATTATTGTAGTAGCGATAGAATAGCGAGAGAGATGCAACATTGCGGTGAAGAGAGAGAGATTGCAGAGAGTTGGTGAGAGGACGGGAGTTAATGATACGAAAGGCTTTCCTTTCTACTTTATCTAGGGGTGCGGTGTGTTTCGACCGGCACAACGAAATAAACAAGGGCACTTAATATTGGACTAAAAGATAGGCTATATCTGCAACAATGGTACGCTAATTCCAAACCCTCGAACTATTAAGCCGGTGAACAAAACACTTAAACCCTCCAGAGTTAATCTAACGGAGTATCAATTAACTGGGTAAAGTCTACTTCTACAAAGGCTTTCCGGTGACGGCAAAGCCTACTCACAACAAGTGTAATTACGTTAATAAAAAGCTCTCAAGTAATAACAATGCTTAAATAAACTATGACAAGATTTAATAAATAGGTTATATGCTTACGTTAACTTTAGTGTGAGTCTGAACTCAACACTAAACTCTTCAATGCTCTATGAAAACACTGGAAGTCTACTCCTACAGCAAACAGATATGGAATCATCTGAAAACGTCTGATGCTCTAAGATGCTCGTCGAATATAGAACAGAAATAATGCAGGGGCAGGACACCAAAGCGTGTATCTTAAATACACCAACAAGTAGGATACATATATATAAAACAAGGGAGTGCAACAACTCTGTGACAGTACTAATAACAGTAACCCAAAAACAGTACTTCCTTAGCCAAAGTAACAGCCAAACTGGGTTGTGCACTATGCATCAACCTAGGCTAAAACAATACGTGAATAATTGCTAAAGCATACGCAGTTAAAGTTAATAAACACAATGCTGTCTTTCTTACTAATAAAGTCTAGCAGTGGCATAAAAGGTACGCCCTGTACCCTCTACCTAGGCAGAGCTCAAGCATGCTCGTAGCCTACTGTCTCCCCTGAACAGATTTCCCTTATCTTATGTTAAGTGACTAGGAGGCTCTCTTGGTAAGTCCAGATCTCAAGTATCTGGTCTTACCCTGGCGCTCCTCAAAGGTCAACAAAATGAGGTAGTAAGCATACAAGCAAGAGTAGGCAAAAGCCCTTCGCTTGTATACTGCTAAGCTCGCAAAGGAAAATATGCACAAGGGTTACAGGCTACCTAGCTCCGTCGAAGTCGTACAGGCTCTGACTTGCCATATACATAACTCAGAGAACGACCAAAGATACCCTCCACTGTCTAGCATTAAATAGTAATAAAGAACAACCAAATAATTAGAAGCACCCAATAATATGAATCCATGTGACTATGACTCTAATAAACCCTAAAGCTAGTGCAAAACATATATGTGAGAACAGGCGCTGGTAATACGACTGGCCGACTATGGAAGTCGTATGCGAGAACCAGAAGGGATGCAGATAATTGAATAAAGATAAGAAGTATTGGAAAGAAGGAGTGCAGAGAGAGGAACAGCAGTAAAGAGGGTTAGATTGGGGATAGAATGCAAGGGACGTCTAGGACCAAACGCACCATACAATGCTCTAAGGAGAGAAGAACGAAGGAGCCCTCCACCACCGAGCTAGGATAGCGGCCACCAACCACAGGCCACTACGTCACATGACAAGCTGACGTCACGGACCATGCTACGCCCGCCGTCCAATCACGAGCGGGAGGCCCACCGAGCGAGGAATGCACACGTACATACACACACACACACTACCACCTCGCTCTACCCTCTCTCTCTCCTTGCAACTAACACACTACATATCTTATAACTCTATCAATGATATAAAATACTTCCAAGTGTCACAGACAAGAATAAAGGCAAACACTGATCTGTCTGTGACAACATGAACACTAAGAAAGAAAGAACATCGTTCTACGATTATTATAGCCCATTTCACTGCCCCGGCGAGCGCTAGCGAGTACGAGTACAGTCTGGCAAGCTGACCAGCGTAACACCCCGCCCAAGAGTGGGACGTTTTAACCTCAGGTAAACTCCACATCTGACCAGACAGAATGCCCACCAACCCCGCATTACCCAGCTACTCCCCAAGTTGTGAAAAACAAGGCACAATCACAACATAAAAACACTTCATAATATGAAAAACAAATCTACACAACACTTCCCCAAAATAATAGTATCACTTAAAAATGTTACGCTCAACGAGCAAGCTTCAACAAGCCTAGCCTACTAAGAACAAAAAAACTCAGAATGTCTTAGATTCTTGCTGTAACATACTGCACTTATATACTATCAAAAGAAAGAGTTTTTATGTGAGGTTTTTGTATTATTTTAATAGTGTTTTTGGCGGCTTTGTACTACAGGGGCAAACCTAATTTTTCTCCACTCTCAAACCAACACTGACTGAACGGCGAGGGTTCTCCTTAAAACATACCCTCCCGTGACAAACAATCAGCCAGAACATAATCAGTGCCCTTAACATGCCACACATCCAACTTGTGTTCCAGCAGCAAAACAACACCTGACACTGATAAACTGCCCAGTCCATCACAAGACTGGCACTTCTCTTCGCTCTCTCCCGCAACGGGGCCTGCCAATATCCTTTCACTATTTCCACAATAGTGATAAACGAGGCAGCCCCGATGCGGTCTATGGGGTCGTCAACTCTGGGTAAGGTATAGGCGTCTGTCAGGGATGATGCACCAACACTCTTGCAATCAACACAAACACGGATCTTGCCACTCAACTCAGGTTGCAAAGTCACTGGCAACGACCACTCACAATATCCCTTATCCCTCAGACCCTTTTCCAACATGTAGCCCAGCTCTGCTTTCACGACAGGCTGTCGAGCAGGATTTATACGGTAGGGAGCCAATTTGAGCCTTGCACTGTCTCCAGCCTCCATGTCGGGTACCACCCCATACATCAGGTCTGGAGAATCAACAAACATGCGGACGTACTGCCACAGCCTAGTAAACAACTTCTCTTGACGCTTAGGAACAAGAGGTTGCAACTTATCTCGAAGAACAACATGCTTAGTGCCCTCCCACAACCCAGCCGGGACCGCAGTTTCTAAACTATAGTCTCCCTCCTTCTCCACCTCTGTCCCTAAAACAGCCAGGTCATGAGAGGGACAATCTGTACCACCTGTGCAGTCACTCCCACAGTTCATAAGTGCTAATGCTTCCTCGCCAATACCGTACATGCGCACCCCCGCATTCCTTGCGACTACATCTGCCTGCGCAGCATCACTGCCTTCAGCGCCACGGCCAGATACAGGCAGTCTATGGTAGGGCTGTTGCATTTTACTAGGGCAGCATTGGGAGGCTATGCGACGGTCGGGCGTATCTACTCCATAGTTAACCTCACCAATCTGCTTAATGTCCTGATACTGGCCACCACCCTTAGCAGCCATGGGTCGACCCTGACCTGACAACCATGACAAAGCCTCGTCGCCCACCTTGAACAACTTAAACAACGAGTCCAACGGTTTACTCACACCCAAGTGACCTGCCAGCGGAACATCTAGCACCACATGAGTTGTGAGGCCTGGGTGCTCGGCACAAACAGTGGGGTATGAACCGAGCAGGTGCTGGATCGCTGCACACTGTTGCTCAGGCAGGTGCTCAAGCGCTTCCACAGCCACCTGACTCGCGTTCCCCGCCCACTGATCCGCCGAGACATGACAATCCCAACTTTCCACCACCTGTGCCTCACTGCCCCCCTCTCCTTCTCCACCTTGGCCGCTGCAGACCAACACAGGGACAGTAGGCTGCTCAGGTGGGTGCCTCACAAACTCCTTCAACAGGTTCACATGACATGCTTCCCCGCCCTCATCGAGTTCAATAGCCCCGTTCCCACAACTCTCAAGACTAGGATCTTCTAGTTGCACCTGGGAACTACTCTGTCGCGGAGTGCCATCACGCCCTACCATGTCACTAGGGGGAACAGGTTCTGGGGCCACTCCGGAGCTCAAAATTGGTGCAAGTACCGAGTCACCAAGGAGTGTCGCTGGGTCCAAACTCTCAACCCGACCACCAGCCTTGACTTTCTCCTTCCGACCCTTCCTCCGCTTGTCTGAAACCTGGGTACTAGGCTGTGACACCTGAGCGAACTGAGATCTGGTGACAGCACACGCCATCTGCTGCGTCTGGCACCTCTCGAGCCACTCTTGCCCCTACCTACTCGTGTCGGCCGCCCTCTCGGCAACGACTAAGGGTGGAACCTAGGAAGTAGGCACAGCAAAGTCGTTACCGAGAAGGAGGTCGACCCCCTCAACTGGCAATTTCTCCACGATACCCACATCCAACTCCCGTGTCACACCGTCCACCTCAAGCTCCACTCTGACCAGCGGGTAAGACCGCGTAGCATTGATGCCTTGAACCACCACAACCCGAGCCGCGTTAGTAGGCTTGCCAGTGAAGTTCTTAAGAAGTGCCTGGGAAGCGCCCGTATCACGCAGCAACTCAAGTCTATGCTCCACACCAGCCCACCTCACAGTGCCGTGCCCCCTATGACCGCAAAAAGCATCTCGGACGGGTGATGAGCCCTTCTGCTGCTTCTGCACCGACTGTGACTTCGCAACCGACATTTTACCCCGGGCAAACGCGGAAGACCTCAAAGACACACCGATGTTGCTCACTAGCGACACCACTGCTGTAGGCGGTGTGCTCGGACATGAGCGCGCAATATGCCCCTTCTCATAACACTTCAAACACTCCACTTCGCTCTTGGACTTCCTCTGAGGTGAGGAAGGGCCCTGGCCTTTCTTTAACGGGAAGGGTTTCGACTTGGGATCAAAATTGGCACCAGTACTCTTAAATAGGTAATTAGTTGTGTCATTAATTCGGGGGGGTGGAGTGGTACGCCCCTTGTTACCTGCCTCAGCTCTCTGTGCAGACCCGCACCCACGAATCAATGACAACCTGAGGTCAGCCAGCTCAGCCGCCTCTTGCAGAGTTTTAGGTTGCTTTTCTTTTAGGTTAAGAGTCAAGTCACTGCCAGTACATTTGAAAAATTGCTCTAACAACACTAATTGCTTCACCGCCTCAAAAGTAGTTGCTTTCTCCGACCTTAACCAATTCTCAAACGCATCTGACAGCTCTCTAGCGTGTTCCTGGAAAGTACTCTCCTTTCTCTTAGGAACAGCCCTAAACTTCAGCCTATAGGTCTCTGACTGCAATTCATACGCCCTCAGGACAGCCTCTTTCAACACCTCATAATTCACACGGGAATCTAGGGGCAAAGCATCGTACGCCTTGAGTGCTTTCCCCGTCAATCGTGAAGAAACAATGGCTGCCCACTTCTCCTCGGGCCATTGGTGCTCCCGGCACTTTTTCTCAAAACGAAGAAAGAATTCTGTAACTCCTAACTCATCAAACACTGGAACCAACTTTAGTAGATGTGACAGGGACTGGTCATGGGGTCGACCCCCCTGGACGAAACGGTTCCCCGTCACCTCTACACAAGTTTTCTCTAGGTCAACATCGGCACAATACCTTGCAGACTCATACTTGAGCTCAGCTTCATGCTTTCGCTGCTCGAGCTCAGCCTCATGCTTCCGCTGCTCGAGCTCAGCCTCTCGCTGCCTGAGCTCAGCCTCATGCTTCCGCTGCTCGAGCTCAGCCTGTCGCTCCTGCTGCTTAAGTTTGGCGAGCTCGAGCTGAAACAACATCTCGGGAGTCAAACCCTGAGGAGGGGGTGCTACTACCGGGGACCCACCCCATGAGTCACCCAGAGGCATACCCAACCGTCAGCGGACATCGGCCTGCGGGAACGTACTCGGCTCCGGAACCCGAGGGGGCGCCATGATAGGAGTTGAGCGGGATGGGGGCTGGGACGAAGGTGCCCCAGCTCCCACTCCACCCGAAGCCCCACGCACCCCACCCAGCACACAGGTAACTAGCTCACTTCTCCACAAACCGCTAGTACCAGAAAACCCTAAGACCGTGGCTATACACTGCAGTCCGTACCGGTCCAGCCCCGACACCCGGTCCGCCGTCACAGGCTCCTCCAAAAACCTCCGAGCATCCTCCTCACCGTTCACCACCCGAACGCCGTCTAACAACTCCACCTTCTCCACGTTCTCGCCTGTCTCTCGCACTGTGCCCTCACTATGCTCAGACCCGTCCAGTGACATGATGGAGTCAACAACAAAAATTCCCAAGTCAAGACAAAAGTAGCCAAACTCTCGCGTAGCTTTATTCACAAAAAAAATATTCGAAGATGTTTTTAAGTTCAATACTAGGTTACCAATAAACTCCAACAAGTTCCATATATCCTCAAAACAATGTCCACTGCCAACACTGCGAGAAATAAATTCAACCCCAAATGGCAATAAGATATCTCCCAAAAAAACCTGCAAAATTCAGTTCACTATATACTGGACTAAGGTCGCCATTTGTTACGACCGGCACAACGAAATAAACAAGGGCACTTAATATTGGACTATAAGATAGGCTATATCTGCAACAACGGTACGCTAATTCCAAACCCTCGAACTATTAAGCCGGTGAACAAAACACTTAAACCCTCCAGAGTTAATCTACTGGATAACGGGGTATCAATTAACTGGGTAAAGTTAGTGTACTTCTACAAAGGCTTTCCGGTGACGGCAAAGCCTACTCACAACAAGAGTAATTACGTTAATAAAAAGCTCTCAATGCTTAAATAAACTATGACAAGATTTAATAAAAAGGTTATATGCTTACGTAAACTTTAGTGTGAGTCTGAACTCAACACTAAACTCTTCAATGCTCTATGAAAACACTGGAAGTCTAGTCCTACAGCAAACAGATATGGAATCTTCTGAAAACGTCTGATGCTCTAAGATGCTCGTCAAATATAGAACAGAAATAATGCAGGGGCAGGACACCAAAGCATGTATCTTAAATACACCAACAAGTAGGATACATATATATGCACAAGGGAGTGCAACAACTCTGTGACAGCACTAATAACAGTAACCCAAAAACAGTACTTCCTTAGCCAAAGTAACAGCCAAACTGGGTTGTGCACTATGCATCAACCTAGGCTAAAACAATACGTGAATAATTGCTAAAACATACACAGTTAAAGTTAATAAACACAATGCTGTCTTTCTTACTAATAAAGTCTAGCAGTGGCATAAAAGATACAGGGAGCCTAGGCAGAGCTCAAGCATGCTCGTAGCCTACTGTCTCCCCTGAACAGATTTCCCTTATCTTACGTTAAGTGACTAGGAAGCTCTCTTAGTAAGTCCAGATCTCAAGTATCTGGTCTTACCCTGGCGCTCCTCAAAGGTCAACAAAATGAGGTAGCAAGCATACAAGCAAGAGTAGGCAAAAGCCCTTCGCTTGTATACTGCTAAGCTCGCAAAGGAAAATATGCACAAGGGTTACAGGCTACCTAGCTCCGTCGAAGTCGTACAGGCTCTGACTTGCCATATACATAACTCAGACAACGACCAAAGATACCGTCCACTGTCTAGCATTAAATTGTAATAAAGAACAACCAAATAATTAGAAGCACCCAATAATATGAGTCCATGTGACTATGACTCTAATAATCCCTAAAGCTAGTGCAAAACATATATGTGAGAACAAGCGCTGGTAATACGACTGGCCGACTATGGAAGTTGTATGCGAGAACCAGAAGGGATGGATAATTGAATAAAGATAAGAAGTATTGGAAAGGAGTGCAGAGAGAGGAACAGCAGTAAAGAGGGTTAGATTGGGGACATAATGCAAGGACGTCTAGGACCAAACGCACCATACCATGCTCTAAGGAGAGAAGAAGGAAGGATCCCCCACCACCGGGCTAGGATAGTGGCCACCAACCACACAGGCCACTACGTCCCATGACAAGCTGACGTCACGGACCACGCTAGGCCCGCCGTCCAATCACGAGCGGGAGGCCCACCGAGCGAGGAATGCACACGTACATACACACACACACACTACCACCTCGCTCTACCCTCTCTCTCTCCTTACAACTAACACACTACATATCTTATAGCTCTATCAATGATATAAAATACTTCCAAGTGTCACAGACAAGAATAAAGGCAAGCACTGATCTGTCTGTGACAACATGAACACTAAGAAAGAAAGAACATCGTTCTATGATTATTATAGCCCATTTCACTGCCCCGGCGAGCGCTAGCGAGTACGAGTACATTCTGGCAAGCTGGCCAGCGTAACAGGTGTGAGAGGATCCTCCCCAAACATGTGAACAATACTCAATACAAGGACGCACTATGCGCAGCTTCTTGCTCTTTACAGGGGGTAAAGAGCAAGAAGCTGTGCAGGGGTAAAGAACCCCTTGAGGCGGTTGAGCACACCCAGCTTCTGGGAGGCTGCCTTAGCGAGACTGGTAATATGGTCTTTCCAAGTGAGAGCAGAAGAAAAAGAGACACCTAGAACATTGAGAGAAGATGAAGGGTTGATTTGTGTATTGTTGAAGAATAAGGGATAGTCCTCTGGAGGTTCCTGACGGGTAGTAAGATGGATAAATTGAGTTTTGGAAGCATTAAATGCAACAAGGTTTTCTCTACCCCAATTGGAAATAGTAGCTAGATCAGAAGATAAGTATTTTATGGCTTCATTACGTTTACTTTTGAGGGACTGCTGGCTGGGGCGTTCTGTAAAACTAATTGAGTGGTGTAAGGTAGAGTCGTCTGCATATGAATGGGTTTGAGTACATGATTAGATTGATATCCAGTATTCGATAAATGGATACAAAATCGTAGTCATGTACTTAACCTTTAACTGTCTTGATGGTGTAATGCTTAGAATGCTTGAGATCTGGATGTGGCTAATCCGGGTAGGATCACATGCTTTCATTAATTCATTGGGAAGTATTTGCTGTTGGGAGTGAAATTAATAAATTAGATTACGAACTACGTAACAGAATCTAACCACATAATAGAAAGGAAAGACAGTGTGAAAGACCTTGGGGTGTTAATGTCTGAAAATATGGGTTTCAAAGAACTTAACCAGGTCAAAGTTGCGGCTGCGAAACGTCTAACGGGTTGGAATCTGCGTACATTTAAAACACGCGGTGAATTACCTATGATAACGCTCTTCAAATCTCTAGTGCTACAGCGGCTTGAATACTGTAGCGTATTGACATCCCCATACAAAGCATTTGTATTAAATGACTTAGAGATTGTACAAAGGAATTTCACTTCGCATATTAGTTCGGTAAAACAGCTACATATTGGGAGCGTTTAAAAACACTGAAACTGTACTCGTTGGAGCGTAGAAGAGAAGGCTACCTAATAATATACAAGTGGAAAATCACAGAGGGTTTAGTGCCAAACATACATACCCCGATAGCCATGAAATTCAGTGATAGGAGAGGCTGGGAATGCGATATCCCTCGGATGAATAACAGGGGTGCTATGGGCTCTCTGCAAGAGGGCTGGTTATCACACAGACCCCCACGTCTCTTCAACAAACTCTCGCGGCGAGTAAGAGACATGAGGGGCGTCTCTTTAGACAACTTCAAGAGAGCCCTCGATGTCGGACTGCAAAAAGTGCCAGACGAGCCCATCTTCGCAGAGGAGCGTGCTGCCCCTTCGAACAGTCTGCTGCACCAAACCACCACCCAGAAGGAGGGGCAGCGCGCTCCTCGGTGCCGCTAGCAGTGGCGAACTCAACACAAGTAACACAAGTAAGTAAGTAACAGGATCCGGGCACGTAGCGGTAGATCCAGACATGGCGCAAGACCTGCTTATCATCATACACGAGGGAAATAGAATCCACTTAGGCAAGACAAAGATATTACAGGTATTCAGTCAAGTTTATTGGACCACAAACTCCTCGGTAATAGCCAAATGAGTGACCAAAGCCTGCCGCTCCTTCTGCCAAGGGAAGGACAGGACTAAGACTCCAGGACCTGCCGGAAAAATCGTCGCCATCAAACCTTGGCAACTACAGTCCGTGGATGTAATGGGCCCCATTCCAACTAAATCCAACAAAAAGTATATAATCAAGTTTGTAGACACATACTCCAAATTCGTGATAGCATGGCCCGCTAAAGACCACACTGCCCTGAAGGTAGCAGAGGCCCTCTTCACTGACGTGTTTCCCAACTATGGCGTCCCACAAGCACTACATTCCGACAACGCCCCAGAGTTTTCCGGCATCATCTGGAGAGAGCTGTCCACCATCTTCGGTTATCAAATCTCACACTCTTCAGCATATTGGCCACAGGGCAATGCCATATGCGAGGGCAGTCATAAGAGTATCACAAACCAACTGCGTACCAGACTGCTCGCCCTCAACACCGACGACTGGCCTTCCTAAGTCAAGATCATTCAGTGGGGAATGAACATCTGCCCACGAGAAGATGGTATCACCCCACATGAAAGAGTCTTCGGAGAAACACCCCTGCTAATGCCCCTCCGCCACCTTGCACAGCCACCAACACTTTGACAAATATCATCAGATCCTCTCATGCACCTCAAGAACCGCCTTCACCACGCTCAGACCTGCCAAGAGCTTCAGAAGGGCACATCACCAACCCAGAATCCCTTCACCATCAGAGATGAAGTCATGGTGGACAAGCTGCCCATTATCATCATGTTAGGGCCCTGCTACATACGCCCCTACACCATCACGAAAGTTCCGAACACGTTTCAGGTCATTGTAAACTATCACGGCGAATCGAGAGTGTACAGAAACTGTTATGTTCGTATTTTCAAACGATTAGCTTCCGATAACGTAACTGATTCCAACTTAACTAAACAAAACCAGTCATCTCAAACCTCTGACCAAAATCGAATTTCCGAACAAGTCACGAGAGCACCTCAAATGCACAAACCCAAAAATTCCTATCACCATCCCCCCACCATTTTAAGTATCACCCCCCTCACCAAGTTTCACCCTCACCCACAGAATATCACCTCACACCCCAGAAGCCACCCTCCCTCCTCCCCCTTCACCTGTGCCCGCCTCGTGAAATCCCTCTCCACCCTCTTCATTCTCTACCAAACCCAAACTCACCCGCCATCCCACCCTGCTAAAACGGTTGAAACCCTCAACTTCTACCAAATCACCTTCATATAAAGTCAAACCCAATGCAACCTTGCCTCGCAGATCTCCCAGATTCAACCTTTATCAAAATCAGTAAGCCAGCAAACCTCCCTCCCCACCACCCGATCCCCCCAAAGCTCAACCCCGCAAATGCCCCCTCTCTACCTCCTCCTCCGCCACCTCGACACTCACCCCCCTCATCACCTACCCGCTCCTCTTCTAACCTCGCCATTCATATTTCACAACCCCCTCTTCCTATTTGCCTTGCCTCCCCCTTTGCCCCAGCAACCATACCCTTCCAGTAAACCTAGCCCCCTACCCATCGGAAATCATCTACCTAAATCCCCATACGACCATTCACCTCACCTATTCCCCCCCTGTGTTCCTACACCTCCTCCTCTTCCATCTCAACCAGTCATACCTAATTCTCCCCCCCCCCCACATCACCTCGCTCAACCACCTCATCAGCCTCGTCCAGCAAGTCTTACAAACCTACTAACACTACTACTAAATGAGGCCGTCTTTCTAAACCACTGGCCCGATTCTCCCCTTCCACATTTCCAAAGCCCCCGAAATCCCCCTCTTCCATACATTCCAACACCATCCACCTTCTATCATTCCATTTACCATCACCATCATGCATTATTCACATACTAACAAACACAAATGTAACAGTGCCCGGCACCGACTCTCACAACCTAGGCCTCATCGGTACCTTTGCGTCCGCACCACCTATTCACCTGAACTCTGTCAGGTCACTGACCAACACTACCCTCCCAACCTCCACTTAAGACCCATCTCCTACACCAACGACCATGGCCTACGCATCTCCATTTATACAGAACGTCTTCTGGTACAACATTGAAGGCCACATCTCCCGCTTCTATTTCCCTGACCAGCTCCAGAAAGCCCTACGCACCGCCCCTAATCTTTCCCCGGTGAAGTGAAATACGAGAGAAAGCGAGAGAGATGGCAGACAACAGCGACCGGAAGCAGAATAAAGGAAAATGGAGAGACTCACAAGAATGGGAAGCCGCCACGGAGAAAGAAGGAAGGAGAGAAAGAGAGAGAATGGAAAACTCAAGAGAGCGTTAAGCGACACCAGAAACTCAGTTCATCAGGAAAAATGCTGTTCAGGAAGTCACATCGCCACCCAGAGAGAGACGCCATAAGCATCACAAGTCCAGGAAACAACACGAATAACCCAAGAGATGCCGCAGCCCAGAAGAACCACGGAGATGAAGCGAGTCAAACAAGACCCCAGTCCGGACGCCCAACAAATTCAAACGCAAGTGCCCGGACCCTTCTTGCCCTGAGCGCAGCCACCCAGGCTGTGCCCGCGCCGCGGGAGTCAACCTGAGCCCTTTAAAAAGTGACACCTCAAACCCATGTCCTCCTTCCTCGCAGATATCTCGCCTGAGATTTCGTCGCTAAATGTATGATGTGCCACGCGAAACCAACAGAGGGCAGACAGGGTGAGATCGGAGTAGCTGCTGAGCTCGAGGTGAAATGTAATCTGCCCGTACACTGGTCAGTGCAGTCAGACAACATCTAGCCTTACTCAATCTCTTTGTCTAATCATATTGCCCGTACACTGGTCAGTGCAAAAAGATACATAGACTTGGAGCTTTTTAAAGCTGTCCTACTTGCCTAAAGACAGTACAGGATGAATTGAATAATAACGACAAGTCGTCAGTACACTGGTTCGTACGGCTCTAGTTATTGTGCAGATCCTGGGTGAAGACTTGCTTCCGCACCGAAACTCAGGTGTCTGTAGCAACATCCAGCAGCCTCTTTCCTGTATCCTCCTACTTTCTCTATCCTAGTTTCAAAGCCAAAGGCAGATGTTGTGCATATGTGCACAACAAACTCACTTGCTCTCGTGTTCCCGATTTCGACTCCTCTGAATTCTCAACTTTATGGCTCAAACTTTCCTGTCATTCTCTTACTAAATATTTCTGTGCTGTCTATCTTTCCCCTAACTCTACCAACTTTCCCAAATTCTTTGACTATCTAAACTCTACAGTGGAACACATTCTATCCATTTCTCCTTTCTCAGAAATCTCCATCTTAGGAGATTTCAACGTTCACCACCGCCAATGGCTCTCCTCTCACACTACTGATCCACCTGGTGAACAAGCCTACGTCTTTTCTATCCTAAATGACCTAGAGCAGTTAGTTCAGCAACCCACCTGTATCCCGGATCGCATCGGAGATCGGCCAAACATTCTTGACTTGTTTCTAACTTCTAACCCTTCTTCTTATACTGTTGATCTTTTCTCTCCTTTGGGCTCCTCCGACCATAAACTTATCTCTGTCACCTGTCCTATCTCTCCAGTACGGCCACCCGATCCTCCTAGCCGGCGGCGCTTTTGGCACTTTGACGTTGCCGACTGGAAGGCTCTCCGGCAGTACTTCTTTGATTTCCCATGGCATGATTTCTGCTTCCGTGGCAGGGGACCCTCGGAGAATGCTGAACGCATTACCGAGGTAATCCTATCGGGCATGGAATCATACATTCCATTCTCTTTCTCTCAGACTATTGCTAAAAAATCTTGGTTTACTCACGCCTGTTCTACTGCTGTCCGCTATATGTTTCTGCCCGGAATCTAGCCAAATCTGTTCTTTGACTTGCCAAACACTCTTTCATCAATAATAAATGCACTGAACTATCCAACTCTAGCTCTTCCCAAGTGTGACGCACCCAGTGCGTGGCAACGTAACCTGATTGTACTCCTTGGTACTCCACTGTACCACCACGGTACCGCGCTGTACCATGCTGGCTGCTTATATTGAGTGTGACAACGTATAACTATGTTCTTTGTATCTCTGCAAAGGTCTCGTCATTTGCTAACCAGTGGTGGGTTTTGTTTTAAGCCATGTCGAGACCTTCCATTTAATATGTAGTATCGATAGAGAAGTTGATAGATAAGACAGTGGGAATTCAGAGAGAGAGAGTGAGTTAGACTTCAGAGCGAGAGGGTAGCAATGGTTGCCAGACGTATGGACCGGTTGGCAGCCCTGCGCTTATAGCTAGGTGCGACAGGGTTGGTAGTACATTGCCGCCTGCACATGCTGCCTGGCTGCCCATGTTGTCGTACTGCACATTGCATGGAGGCTCGCTGTGTGTTCCATGATCAGGTTGCCTAGAACCTTTGAGATTCTAACATCCCTTGCCCTCTCTCCCAATTTCTCACGGTTGCACTCTTTCTCTCTGACGACATTACTCTCATTTCATTCTTCTCTCTATTTAAATGCATACCCTTCCCTTGAGGTCCTAAAGGAGTTTCAGCACTCACCTCTCGTATTACTCTTAGGACAAGCATATATTTACATGTATTAGATTTAAGGGGTTAATGTGAACAGTGATCTTCTTGATGAGGATAGTTGGTGAACGTTCTACATGTTCACGAGTTATATGCCCAGCTCATCATCCAATTTGTGACTAGACTAGTGCCATGTGTAAGAGCCCGACCATGCCCAGGAGTTGTCTGTAGAGGGGTGAGGACTTAGCCTTGATTTGCCTACCGAGCCAGGAGCGAGTGTAGTACCAGAGACTACAGCTCACTCGTAGTGCCGGTATAGTAGAGTAACGTAATTTATCTGTCCTTGTGTTCTCTGCAGTCTTTTCCTGGGTTCTCGCTTCCGGTGCTGGGACTCGTTGTTCCTGTGACTTGGCCTGCTAGCTAGAACACATGGGGATGATGAGTGGGTTATATCTTTATTTTACTATGCATTGCAGCTCTCTTTAAGTTTATGTATGTAACACTTTACAATACACATTACTCACACACTAGACAACACTATTAATACTTTCATGTATCAATTAACTGCACTGTCGTTTTGCTGCTGTTTCCGGAGTTCTATTGCGTAGGGCGCATACGGACTCAGAGGGGAGACAGAGTGAGAGAAGCGAAGTAGCCTATGCGGTAGTAGGCTACCGGCGCAGTACTGTTGCCTGCAACCTTTTAGTTATTCCAAGTATAGATTCATTATTACAATAAGTGACTACTATTTATGTTCCTTCCATGTGTATTATTAGGTATCTACTGGATCATGAACATCTTGTATGCTACATGCTAGTGCATGTTAGTAGGGGACAGTTATTCTAGTGCACGCGCTTTCAAGTAGGCGTGTACATTTGTCATTTAGCATTTCACTGTCATACCTTTAGCCTGCTTCTATTCTACATTATTAGAGGCTTAATATTAACGTAGTTTCTTGAGTATTGCATTTCTTTAGTAATAACGTAACCTATAAATGTCTGAGGGAGTTTAGCCTCATAGCCTACCCCTGTTGTACACTTTCGCCGAGTTAAGGTACCTCGTTACCATAGACGATAACTCTGTAGGGCGTTGGTGCTTTTGTTGTCTGGAGCATATAGTATTTGGGACTGGAATCGAGCGTGTCGTTGTCACATAAGCCATTTCTGTCCTACGATCAAGAATCCCGAATATGTATTGCCGATCCAGCCGTAACAAAATGGCGACCTTGCACAAGATTCAGTAGTATCCTATCACATGTTTTTTGGAGAACTATTCTATGCTACCTAGTAGAGCTGGCTAGAATTTTCTTGCATATTGGAGGAATTTTTATTGTGTCATTATTGTATTGGTGGACTTGCAGATTGTTTCGTTGGGGGTGTCTAGAGTAGAGTCATTCAAGCATCTTTAACATTTTGTGAGTCGAGACTGCAATTAGTAATAAGCACTTCTTTTTTTTTATGAACAGCAATTGTATAACCAGCACTATGTCTAATGACTCATCATTTACGGGGGAGGATAACACGGTACAGCCTAGTAACCAGCAAGTACAACAGATGTTTAGGGAGGGGAGTGTTATAAGTGGAGAGAGGGATGCCCGGGCATTTTTGCAGACACCTTTGACCGAACAGCGCCTGCAGGCTATTGATTGTTACGGTCTTCGCTGTTTAGCCACGGTTTTGGGGCGGGACTGTCCTGACAGTTGGCCCAAGAAGAATTTGGTGGCATGTTTGTTGGGTGATGGCGATGGGGCGGTGGGTGGAGTGGGGTCTTGGGGGGTTCCCTCCAAGCCTCCATTCCACTCTACCCCTGAGCTGGGCCCTCAGCCAGCGAGTCTTAGCACGATGCAGCAGGAGGGTTCTCAAGGGCAAGCTGGCTTACCCGTAAACACGTCTCGGTGTGGATCCCCCATTTTGTGCTCTCCCCCCCCAGGCCTGTCTCCTGAGATGTTATTTCAGCTAGAACTAGCTAAGTTTAAGCTGCAGGAGACTCAGATACAACAGGCTAGTATAGAACGCATAGAGGTTGCTAGAATCCAAGCCAATCAGGATGCAACCAGGTACCAGGCTGAAATGGATGTCGAGAAGTCTAGAGTAGAGACCACGGGGCGTCATCTCGGTGGTGGGCACCGGGTTACAGACTCACTTTCGCATTTAATTAAGTTAGTACCCGCATTTGATGAGACAGCAGTGACCGAGTTTTTTGCTCGTTTCGAAAAGAAGTGTCGTGAGTATGACTGGCCGGAGGTTAAATGGGCAGCATTAGTTTCATCACGTCTAGTGGGTAAGGGGTTGAAAGCCTACGATGCACTGTCACTGGACGAGAGTGTAGTGTATGGACTGGTGAAGGAGGCTGTGCTCCGGGCCTACGAACTGCAACCCGAAACTTATAGATTGAAGTTCCGTGGCGTGAATAAGAAGAGCGACGTCAGTTTTATGGAGCACGCACGGGACTTAACAGATGCAGGTAATAACTGGTTTCGGTCCGAGCACGCAGAGTCGGCTGAGGAAATTAAGCAACTTTTCTATCTGGAACAGTTTTACAAATGTACTGGAACCGATCTAACGCTGAACATTAAGGAAAAATGTCCCAAGACAGTAGAGGAGGCTGCCAAGATGGCAGACCTCAGATTATCATTGATTCGTGGTTGCGGTGCCGCTCAGAGGGCTGAGTCAGGGCAGAAGGGGCGCTATACCCCACCCACCAGAGTTTTTGATAATAACAAATCCTATGACACACACATAACCACACTAAATGCATTGCACCTAATAACACCTACAAACACAAGCCTCTCCCGTTTACTAAAGGTCAGGCCCCTTCTTCGCCCGCACAAGGGAAGAAGCCCATTGGGGATGTGAAATGTTACAAATGTCAGAAGCTAGGCCATTATTCACGTGAGTGCCCTAGTAACACTCCCGCTAAGCCGGTGTCATTGGTTCACAGTATCGGTGTGTCTCTGAAGGCTGCAGCAACTGCCCGGGGTAGGTTGTCAGCAGCTGAGGCACACGCGGTAAAGAAGCGTACGGAAGGCTCGACACCTGTCCGGGACACTTTCTGTAGCCATCGGGGGCACGGGTTTGTGAGCTGGGGGAGTGAACTACGGAGGGTTGACTTGCTGAGGGATACGGGGGCTTCGCAAACTTTGTTGAGGAACTTCACAGGGAAACCGATAAATGCGGCCAGAGTTGTTGTGGTGCAGGGTATAAATGCTACGAGGTCATACCCACTTGTGAGGTTGGAGTTGAGAGTGGGAGAGGTGTGCAGGGAGCTGGATGTAGGGATCGTTGAGTGTTTGCCAGTTGAGGGCGTCGACCTTCTTCTCGGCAACGACTTTGCGGTGCCCACTTCCGGGACTCCACCCTTAGTCGTTGCCGAGAGGGCGGCCGACGTGGATGGTGAGAATCGGGAATGGGTTGGGAGGTGCCAACAGGATGAGATGGCCTGTGTGGTAACCCGATCTCGCTCTGCGGCTCCTGCACAGCCTAGCACTCAACCTCGGGGACAGTGGAGGAAGGATCAGGAGAAGGTTGCTAAGGGCAGGAAAAGGGACATTGATTCTGCTGCACTTCTCGGTGATTCGGTACTTGGACCTATAATAAACACGGGAGTTGACTCTGGCCCAGATATGGTGTGTAACAAGGCAGAGTTGGGTAAGACTTCGCGTGAGGCAAGAGCTGTAGCGAGAGCCACTAAGGCAGTTGAGCCTACTAGCCGGGGTAATGTCTTATTACAAAACCATCTTGATGCATTGACGCCCAGGGACATTAGTGAGCAGCAGCTGCAAGACGCTAGCCTAGCTCGTTATAGCAATGGTGCCATAGAGTTGGAGGAAGATGGGGATGCGAAGCCGGGAGATTTCTTTAGGCTCAACAGGATATTGTACCGCAGATTTCTAGACCCCAAATCGAAGTGGGAGGGCGGTGCGAGGGTAGTAGACCAGGTGGTTGTTCCAAATAAGTATAGAGAGTCCTTATTGTGTCTGGCGCATGATGTGCCGGTGGCGGGTCATTTGGGGGTAACAAAAACATTGGCGGCATTGGGCAGGTTTTTCTGGTGGCCTGGGGTCAAGGCTGATGTCTGTGCATGGGTGGCTGGGTGTGCGACCTGCCAGACAACGGGGAAGCCTAACCAGACAATCCCGAAGGCACCTTTGTTTCCCATACCTGTCACCGGGCCTCCGTTCAGCAAAGTTGTAGTAGATTTGGTTGGCCCTTTCCCGCCTACTAGTAGTGGCAATAAATTCCTGTTGACAATCATGGATGTGGCTACGAGATACCCGGACGCATACCCCATGAGAAACGGCTCGGCAAAGGCAGTTGTTAAAAACTTATTGTTGTTCTGTTCCCGTTATGGATTTCCACGTGAGGTGCAGTCAGACCAGGGGAGCAATTTTACATCCAAATTGTTCAAGCAAACCCTTCAGTTGCACGGTATATGTTCTGTAGTGTCGTCAGCCTACCATCCCGAGAGTCAGGGAGTCTTGGAGCGGTGGCACTCGACCCTGAAGAGTATGCTACGCTGTTACTGTGCAGAACATGACACTGATTGGGATTTGGGTCTGCCGTATGTTCTGTTCGCTGCACGTGAAGTCCCAGGAGAGAGCCTGGGGTTCAGTCCAAATCAACTAGTCTTTGGCCATAATGTGAGAGGACCTTTAAGTATGGTGAAAGAGATCTGGGAGGGCGAAGAGAAGCCGGGGTCTGTACTTAAATATATCCTTGAGAGCCGGGAGAGACTTATAGGTTGCATGGCAGCGGCAGGTAATAACTTGGTTAATGCACAGGCGGTCATGAAGCACCAGTATGACGCCAAGGTGAAGCTTCGGGAGTTTTCGGTGGGTCAGGAGGTAATGTTGCTTTTACCTTTGCCTGGACACCCCCTTTCTGCCAAGTTTATTGGGCCGTATGTGGTGGCTAAGAAACTGTCCGACCTTGATTATCTCGTTGCAACACCTGACCGTAGAAAAAAACATCAGTTATGTCATGTTAACCTCATGAAAGAGTATGTGAGACGCCCCTCAGAGCCTCTCACTGTCCCTGTGCTGGCCTGCAGCGGCCAGGGTGGAGAAGGAGGTGGGGACAGTCATGCTGCTGAGGAGGATAGCTGGGACTGTGTCATTTCCGCGGAACAGTGGGCGGGGAATACTGAACAAGAGGCTAGGCAAGCTGTAAGTCACCTGCCTGAGCACCAGGGTGCTGCTGTCCT
>JBAKBP010029373.1:0-27233 GCA_037953745.1 Lithodes maja
CTACCGCATAGGCTACTTCGCTTCTCTCACTCGGTCTCCCCTCTGAGTCCGTATGCGCCCTACGCAACGGAACTCCGGACACAGCAGCAAAACGACAGTGCAGTTAATTGATACATGAAAGTATTAATAGTGTTGTCTTGTGTGTGAGTAATGTGTATTGTAAAGTGTTACATACATAAACTTAAAGAGAGCTGCAATGCATAGTAAAATAAAGATATCACCCACTCATTATCTCCATGTGTTCTAGCTAGCAGGCCAAGTCACAGGAACAACGAGTCCCAGCACCGAAAGCGAGAACCCAGGAAAAGACTGCAGAGAACACAAGGACAGATAAATTACGTTACTCTACTATACCGGCACTACGAGCGAGCTGTAGTCTCTGGTACTGCACTCGCTCCTGGCTCGGTAGGCAAATCAAGGCTAAGTCCTCGCCCCTCTACAGACAACTCCTGGGCATGGTCGGGCTCTTACACATGGCACTAGTCTAGTCACAAATTGGATGATGAGCTGGGCATATAACTCGTGAACATGTAGAACGTTCACCAACTATCCTCATCAAGAAGATCGCTGTTCACATTAACCCCTTAAATCTAATACATGTAAATATATGCTTGTCCTAAGAGTAATACGAGAGGCGAGTGCTGAAACTCCTTTAGGACCTCAAGGGAAGGTTATGCATTTAAATAGAGAGAAGAATGAAATGAGAGTAATGTCGTCAGAGAGAAAGAGTGCAACCGTGAGAAATTGGGAGAGAGGGCAAGGGATGTTAGAATCTCAAAGGTTCTAGGCAACCTGATCATGGAACACACAGCGAGCCTCCAGGCAATGTGCAGCACGACAACATGGGCAGCCCAGGCAGCACAGGCAGGCGGCAATGGACTACCAACCCTGTCGCACCTAGCTATAAGCGCAGGGCTGCCAACCGGTCCATACGTCTGGCAACCACCCCCCCGGCAGCGTGGCGCATTGCTACCCTCTCGCTCTGAAGTCTAACTCACTCTCTCTCTCTGAATTCCTATTGTCTTATCTATCAACTTCTCTATTGATACTACATATTAAATGGAAGGTCTCGACATGGCTTAAAACAAAACCCACCACTGGTTAGCACATGACGAGACCTTTGCAGAGATACAAAGAACATAGTTATACGTTGTCACACTCAATATAAGCAGCCAGCACGGTACAGCGGTACACGGTACCACACCGTGGCGGTACAGTGGAGTACCAAGGAGTACAATCAGGTTGCGTTGCCACGCACTGGGTGCGTCACATTATGTTGTTTCACAGCTTGAAGCTGCCCTTATTCTTAACCAACGCATCTTAGTATATTTTATTCTCGATAGTCGATAGTTTCATAATAATATACAAGATGCAAGTCTAGTGAGAGCGGGAAGAGACTAGCGGGAGAGAGAGACCGGCTTGGGACGTTGCTTCGCGCAGAGAGACCAGCTTGGGACGAGCCTGAAGCGCTGCCACATGCATTTGATTGCAACGTTAGGCTTAGTTTAGACTCACGCACGGGGTAGAGGATTTTGACCAGGCAACTGTGTTGAGTGTTGACAAGCCTGGGGTGTATTCTGCATGCTTAGGGGGGGGGGGGGGGGGGTCCAGACAGATTCAAGACTTAGAGCTCACCTCATAGTCGTACTCTTCGGACCCCCTTGATATCTATCCCTCTCAACCCCACTTAGAAACGTTCTCTCTTACTTTGTATACCGTCTTTCCACTACTTCACCAATCTATTTAATTATCCCATCCCCTTGATAGACCTATCTATTATTGTATTAACGACGAGTTCTCAGATAACTAGATAGGATTTTGGGCCTTATGCAGGGATGTAATTGTTAAGGAGACCTAGGAAGCTTTTTTGTTGTCGCATATTTGGTAGTTCCATGCTTGCTAGTGTGTTCTTGTGTCAGGTTAGCAGGGGCTAGACCGGAGGAGAGGCTTTTTGCGATCCTTTAAGTAAAGTCTGCTGGTGCGAGTCCCGTGGACCCGCACTACTTTACTAGGATACCCGTGAGAGTCTGGGGGCATTTTCTTGTCTGTGTCCCTGTGTGTCTAGCGTGGTGTTGTGTGAGGGCCATTGCCTAGTCCACTCAGCACTGCGCTAGCACGTCTTGCTTATGTTTTAGGGTCGCCAGGAGAGAGTCAGATACTTGTGATCGGAGTCTCTCAAGAGAGCACCCTTTCAATTAGAGTAATTTGGCGCACAAACCTGGGAACGTCCCTAGGCTAGAGCAGGTGGCTCAGCCCGGGTATCCGAAGCCTATATCCTTCCGGCTAGACCTCTGCCACCTGGCAGATTAACAGCTAGGAGTTTATTATCTCGGTATGCTTGTTATTGTGCCACAGTTTACCGTTTTTGTGAGCATTGCGAGTCAGGGTGTGGCTTAGAGACTCTGTCCGAGCAGGCTTGCCTGACTAAGAGTGAGAAGCACACCTGTATGTGGTTATGTTGCGAGTTGCTGCCTTTATTTAATTATACCTATGCCATTATACACTGCATGTCCTATCACTAGTATTTATTCCTGCTTATGAGTTAAGAGTTCTCTAAATCCGTAACTTACTTTCTTTGCTAAGCATCAGATCCTACAGTAGCCGCATGCAGTTTAGAAACCCGCATCTTGTCTACCTGTACGATGTTTTGAGGACGGTTTGCTTTCACCTTCTTTCACGCAGGGGTGATTAGTTGTATTAATTAACGTAACTTTAAATGTGCCTTCTTCTAGTTTGTTATTAAATTGTTTCTGCAATTTAATTCCATTATCTATCTTTTCCTTGAAGCTTTAAGTCAACTTAATTGCGTGATCTTTTATATAGCCTGCTTGACTATCAGCAGTCTATAGTGCGTGCACCCTGTAACCGAGTCATAGGATACCTCGTTGTCCAGGCAGGACTCTGACTGTTTAGGGTGGTTTGTTGCCTGGGTTTATAGATAAGGGTTGGATCTAGCGTTTTCCGTTGTTGCTTGTTGCCGCATACCTAGTCCAATAGAAAGAGCCCAGTGTTTATATATCCCAGGACGTAACATGTAATGGGCAAAATCAAGGAGTCAGTTACATTTCTGAATCCTGGACAAGTGCCCGTCATCGCTGCTGACCAGCCACTTTATGCACTGGCCAAGCAAATCCAGTGGCACTGGCCTGAGAAGTACTGGGAGGACAAGTTTGTCCTGATGTTCGGAGGTCTACACATCGAAATGGCTGCACTGAGGTCCATTGGCACTTTCCTCCAGAACAGTGGATGGACAGCATCCTTCGGTGAGGCAGGTGTAGCATCATCTGGAAGTGCCGAATCTTTTCTCTCCGCCTCAAATGTCACTAGAACCAGACAGGCCCACCAAGTTACGGCCTGTAGTCTCTATAAACTCATGAATGCTGCATACACCAACTACTGTAACAGCCTAAGCAGTGAAGAGAAAGTCCTGAACTTTGATGACTGGCATGATAAACGAAGGGAGGAGAGTCCACAGTTTCAATATTTGGATCTTGTGCTAGAGATGGAGCTGACAATCTTCACCTTGATCCGGTCATTCAGGGAAGCAGATTTTGGTCTGCCAACATCAACATGTGTTGTTTTATGTGAACATGGCAAGCCCTAATGATAACCTTTTTGTCACATTATGTTCCCAACAAATAAAAGTTTTTCTTCTTTTGTCAATAACAAATAGTCTCAGTGCTTCTGAGCTATACTTTTGGTATCTTAATGGATTTACTGGGGTCAAAAATATAGGAATCAACACCAATATAATTCATATCGGACGTACGGATCAAATTGTGCATCACAATGTGTATTTTCATTAACTCATTGGCAGCCATCTTGAAAAATGGCGGGCATTTTGAATTTTTAAGTAGTTTATAAGATTGGGAGACATTTAGGAATGACTGCATTGTTTCCAGCATAGTAAATAAAATTATAATTGGTACCACTATCTTTTATTTTGGACATCTGTCAAATTTCATGTCAAAACGTTATTGCATTGGCGGCCATTTTGAAAAATGGCAGCCATCTTAGATTTTCTGGTGGCTAACAATTTGTTCTTAAAATATAGCCTCTCGGGGATATATTCATTCCATATTTGGTGCTTGTATCATTATCAACTCTGCGTAAGCAGAGTTTGGTATCGCCCCCCCGTATAGTGGGTACCACACGAAAACAAAATCTGTCGTCGTTGTCGTCTTCGGCGTCGTCGTCAGTCTGTCTCGGAACTCTTCCTAGACCGTTGGACGGATTTTCACCAAATTTCACACAAAACATTTGTTGCGTGAATGCAAAATTCAGTCAAAACAGATTTGAATGTATGCAATAGTTATGATTTTAGGTCCAAAATATGGTTTTGCCCCCATGACAGTACTCGTGATGATTGTGGCAGTTGTAGTGATGATGGCAGTTGTAGTGATGATGGCAGTAGTAGTGATTATGTTGATTGTGATTGATGGTATTAGTAGTGATGATGGTGAATGTTGGTGATGAATTCAGTAACAGCGACCATCGTACGATAACTTTCACTTTAAAGTTTACTAGTAACAAATCAAATAGCAGCATTGAGAAAGTCCCTAATTTCAAGAAAGCAAATTTTCATAAACTTAAATCAAAACTTAAAGAAACTGACTGGAGCTTTCTGACTAACAATAACGACATAAATACATCTTGGGAGTGTTTCACAACCACTTACCTTAAGGCAGTGCAAGACTGCATACCATCGAAAATACGGCGTCCAGGCCAAAATGATAAGCCCAAATGGTGGAATAAAGATATTTCAGACAGTCTGCTTGCTAAAAAATTTGCTAATGATAGATTAAAATCCTCACAAAATGACGAAGAACGGGTGAAATTTGTAGAGCTACGACGCAAAGCCAAAAAGTTAATTAAGCAAAGTAAAAAGACCCTGGAGTTACATGTTGCGAATCAAAGTAAAACAAACCCGAAAGAATTCTATAGTTATATCAGAAAGAAAAAAGTAGTTACTTCAACTGTTGGACCGTTAGTCGATGAAAATGGAGAATACACCAAAGACGAAGTACAAATGAGTAATGCCCTCAATACCTTCTTTGCATCAGTTTTTACAACCGAAGACCTCAGTGATATCCCTACACCATCGCCGATTCAGATTGATAATTCAGATGTTCTAAGCAATATCACCGTTACAGAGAGAGAAGTATTGAATTGTTTAGATAAACAAGGTAAATAAAACGCCTGGACCTGATACAATCTCACCTAGAGTTCTAAAGGAAGCTAAGGATGAGCTCTCCAAACCACTGACATTGCTATTCAATGAATCCTTGCAGTCTGGGACTATGCCTGATCAGTGGAAGCTAGCCAACGTAACACCGATATTCAAAAAAGGCAGCAAATCCCTACCCAGTAACTATCGTCCAATTAGCTTAACCTCAATTGTATGTAAAATGCTAGAAACGGTCATAAGAGACAGACTCGTAAATCACTTAGAGGCAAATAACTTACTTAAAGATACTCAACACTGCTTTCGTAAAAAACGTTCCTGTTTAACAAACCTCTTAGACTTCTTCCACGATATCTTCAACCTCTACGATGAGAGTAAAGTTGTAGATATTATATACCTTGATTTTCAAAAGGCCTTTGACAAAGTTCCCCACAAACGATTACTGCTAAAACTAAAAGCGCATGGAATACAAGACGGTGTGTTGAAATGGATAGAAAATTGGCTCAGCGACAGAAAGCAAAGAGTAGTCATAAACGGTAAGGCATCTAAATGGACCAATGTAATTAGTGGGGTACCCCAGGGATCGGTACTAGGACCAATTCTCTTTCTAATTTACATCAACGACATAGATGAGGGTCTCACCTGTACAGTCTCGAAATTTGCTGACGATACAAAAATTGCAAATAGCGTACTCTCAAAAGAACAAGTTGACGATATGCAACACAATCTAGATAAATTGTCATGTTGGGCCCAAATTTGGCAAATGAGTTTCAATGCGGATAAATGTAAAGTACTACATATCGGATACCTAAATGAGAAAGCAAACTATTCGATGAATGGCACTCAGCTTAAGAATGTAAACAAAGAAACCGATCTGGGAGTAACAATATCGAGTAACCTAAAACCGAGTCAACAATGTTCAGAAGTTGTTAAGAAGGCAAACAAAATAATTGGCTTTATAGGCAGGTCATTTGAGCATAAATCCAAAGATGTTATCCTAACCCTTTACAATTCCTTAGTCCGCCCTCTTCTGGAATACTGCGTTCAATCCTGGTGCCCTTATTACCAAAAAGATATAAACAAGCTAGAACGAGTTCAACGTAGAGTTACCAAAATGATACCTAGCCTAAAGAACAAACCATACGAAGAGCGTCTTAGAGAATTAAATCTATTTCCTTTAACCCAGCGCAGATTAAGAGGCGACTTAATTCAAGTGTTCAAAATCATCAAAGGCATCGACAATATGAACTGTAGTAAGTACTTCACTATCGACCAATCTAATTACACGCGGGGAAACGGTTGCAAAATTATTGGTAAATCTTTTAACTCACACGAATCTAAGAATTTCTTCTTCAATCGAGTTGTCAACTTGTGGAATGGGCTTCCCCGAGACGTTATAGACTGCAGCACCGTTGATTCATTTAAACTCCGCATAGACAAATATCTCGCATCAAACCCGCGACTGACTGCGTTTGTAAATGAATAACTTTATTGTATACCCCCCTCAGTTACTAACCCATCTGTCCCCTACTAACTTCCTAATCCTGCCACGGACATTAGTTCTAGGGCAGTAGTTCCCTTTCCAATGTTCCCTTACCCACTCTAAACCACTGTTTGGACACTTGATCCTCAGTGTTTTGGAGGACAAGCAGCCTAGAAGGGTCACTAGACCTGTTGTTGCTTGATTTCCTTTGTACTCCTTTGTAACCCATCGCAGAGGTATGCCGTTTTGATTTTGGGCAAAACGGCAAGTCTACTTTATTTGAACGATTCTTGGTCAAATCTGCACTTATCTGCCCCACTATAACCAATCTCCTATCTGTAAACGGTTGACCTATAATATTCACTGACCCACCTATTGGTAAACAAATAACTAAGTTAACCCTTTGAGGATCGTGACGCATTGTGGCAGTTTCCTCTGGCTATTATTAGACGATTTTAGACAGCTTAGGAAGGATCTGTGGGAATTACAATGAACCCTATGACCTACAGTACATGGACTCTTCCTAATCTTAGTTCGGCCCATTAGTTTGGCGATTTTTAAAATTTTACGCTAATTTCATTGTCAATATTAAAACTTTTAGTGTAATTTAGGTGTCAATTTTTTTCTGGCGAGCGATAGCGAGCTTGTAATTTTAGGGGGAACCGGCCTTCACCGGGACAGTTTTCTACCGAAAAATGAGCATATATAAATACGCCCATCTTCCCTTAATCAAACTTCTCAAACCCTCTGAAAGGTCTTAAAATTGGCAAGGAAATGGGGCTAAAGGTGGTAAAATCGCCAAACTAATGGACCGAAAGTCTTAAATCTGAAAACTAATGGGGCTAATCATGAGGGAGAAGGGGGTCCAGAAAAAACCATACATCCTGTTACAGACCAAGTTGAATTAAGAGGATATTACTTCCTTAGATAACAAATTATATAGGCCTCTGTCTAAGAACTTAGTCTCCAACACAAATGATTGAACATCAGCAATACAGTTCAATAGATTCAATTTAAATGTTGGAAAGTCTGTGTTTCAGAGGGAATTATTATCACTCAACTTACCAATAGAAAATTTATAATCATATTAATTTACGAACAGAAAATTAAAGGCATGATAGATACAGCCTATTATTATACCAACCCAAAATTTAAGGCATGATTGATACAGCATCATACCAATGCTTCCAAAGAAAGAAAACTAATGCGATTTGATAAATATAAATGTACAAACCTAAAACAATATTAAGATAAATATTGATTTAGATTTCTTAGAATTTGAAAATATATTGATAAAGATTGAGTTAATAAATATTATATTGAATAAAACCAAAATTAGTCAACTAAAAAAGTCAGCGCTTTACCAGAAAGTATACTAATGGACTAAAATAATTAATTATATATAATCTTACTCAGCAACATTAAATTACAGAACAAATTAAGGTCAATATACAGGAGACCCAACAATATAGGTAGCAAATTTCTTCTGGTAGTTTTGGGTTCCTATCATATGCTTCATTTCTATATACTGTTTATCCCCGGGAAAAATAAAAAATAAAAAAATAATCTGAGGATTTAAAAAAAAAAAAATCTTGGATTTTGTTTTTAGTCATTAACCTAACCAAAAAACCTAACCGAACCTAACCTAATAGCCCCCAAATACACTTAGTTAGGTTAGGTTAAGTTTGTTGTTAGGTTAAATACTAAAAAAAATCCCAAGGAAAAAAATGAAAAATCCCAAGATTTTTTGTTTTTCCCAGGGGATGAAAAGTATATAGAAATGAAGCACATGCTAGGAACCCAAAACAACCATTAGAAATGCGTTACCAATATTGTTGCGTCTCCTGTATGTTGACCCAAATGAATAAATACGAGAGCGAGGTGGAAAGACAGAGAGGGAGAGGTGCACCGAAGGAGAGGTGGAAGGATGGAGTGAGGAAGTATATGAATGAAGGCGGTGCTGGTTGGGAGGAGGGGCATAGACTGACTTGGGACAAAGGTGCATGGGGGCGGTTCGTTCGTGGCCACCCCTTTGGGGATCATGGCGTCAGGCAATAGATAGATAGATAGATTAATAAACAATAAATATAACTAATAACAATAAAACAAAATTAATAAGATTAAAAACCGCCCAAGCTCATTCCTATATGTTCCCACTTATCTGAACTCTGTATAGTATATCCAATACGTCAAGTTCTCCACGGACGACACAGGGGCTGGAGAGAACTCATACAGCCCTCACAGGAACAAACCACTGGAGCGATATCACAAGGTCAACTGATTCTCTAAATTAGGACTACTCTTTACATCAACTCTGGTCATCATCATCATCATCAGTTTAGTACAAGAATATGAATTATTTATAAGATACGCAACTCTAGTGAATGAAAGAATAGTCGTGGCAGATACACAGATGCGTTCCATGAAGCAGGTGGCGAATAGATAAGAGTGTCAGGTGGTTCATTCCGGGAAACCTGAGGGTTCGCTAGGCGGGTGAGAAGAGTTCAGTAGTACACTAGGGGGAGTGAGAAAAGTTCAGTGGTTCGGATGCCCAGTCATCAGCTCAGAACGTAATACTAGTGATACTGGTTTAACCCATTCCATCACAATGATGTAAGTTTGGTCTTACTCTGGTTATCATTAGACAATTTTCTTTATCTTATAATATACCTTAAGAGCTCAAAAGCGTATTCACTATCTGAATAACACAGGTCCCTCTTAAGATACATAAATATAGGTAACGTTGGTCAGAATAACACAGGTCCCTCTTAAGATACATAAATATAGGTAACGTTGGTCAGAATAACACAGGTCCCTCTTAAGATACATAAATATAGGTAACGTTGGTCAGAATAACACAGGTCCCTCTTAAGATACATAAATATAGGTAACGTTGGTCAGAATAACACAGGTCCCTCTTAAGATACATAAATATAGGTAACGTTGGTCAGAATAACACAGGTCCCTCTTAAGATACATAAATATAGGTAACGTTGGTCAGAATAACACAGGTCCCTCTTAAGATACATAAATATAGGTAACGTTGGTCAGAATAACACAGGTCCCTCTTAAGATACATAAATATAGGTAACGTTGGTCAGAATAACACAGGTCCCTCTTAAGATACATCAATATAGGTAACGTTGGTCAGAATAACACAGGTCCCTCTTAAGATACATAAATATAGGTAACGTTGGTCAGAATAACACAGGTCCCTCTTAAGATACATAAATATAGGTAACGTTGGTCAGAATAACACAGGTCCCTCTTAAGATACATAAATATAGGTAACGTTGGTCAGAATAACACAGGTCCCTCTTAAGATACATAAATATAGGTAACGTTGGTCAGAATAACACAGGTCCCTCTTAAGATACATAAATATAGGTAACGTTGGTCAGAATAACACAGGTCCCTCTTAAGATACATAAATATAGGTAACGTTGGTCAGAATAACACAGGTCCCTCTTAAGATACATAAATATAGGTAACGTTGGTCAGAATAACACAGGTCCCTCTTAAGATACATAAATATAGGTAACGTTGGTCAGAATAAAATGTAAAACAAGATGTCATCGTACTGAAGGGGGTAATTATAACACAGCCTAAGGGACCAAAAACCTAAGTCCTCCTGTACCGCTGCCGTTCTGTTAACTTTATTCTTGCTATCATTAGGCGAGTTTATTCCGTTTAAATATGGTTTCCACCAATTAACAGGCTTCGAATGGTCTCACTTAACCATTTTAACTACCACAGATACTTCTAAATGTGCACAAAATTGTCTAAATAGAGCTAGCCTAAAATTATGCAGACGTATCCGGTAAAGAAGGGGTTAAGGGGAGGTTATAAATATGCTCCCTAGACTTCCATCAAGATTGAAGGAAAATAACCTCAAGATCCCCCAACGAGATAAATGTCTAAATTTTTCGGTAGAAAAAATGCCCCGGCCGAAGGCCGATTCCTCCTATATTACAGGCTCGCTATCACTCGCCACGAAAAGTCTTAACATTGACAAATAAATGGGGCAATATATACAGTATATATATATATATATATATATATATATATATATACTGTATATATACATATATATATATATATATATATATAATTATATACATATATACTGTATATATATATATATATATATATATATATATATATATATACTGTATATATACATATATATATATATATATATAATTATATACATATATACTGTATATATATATATATATATATATATATATATATACAGTATATTAAAATCACCAAACTAATGGGGCGAACATCTTAAAATCTCAAAATGAATAGGGCTATACATGAAACAGAAGGGTGACCAGAAAAACAAGCAAACTTTCCCATAAAGTGTATGACAACTTCCTTCCCTCTCTAATAATAGAACGGCAGAGAACTGCATTTCTACGGCAGAGATTAATATTATTCTTTTTCGAGCAACGTTCCGGTTTTACAGTTGGGGAGAAATGGGGGCAATTATTTGTAAAGTCCTAAATAGCTGTGTCGAAATTAAGGGTTAAAAACAATTTATACGTGCATGTTATATTTTATTATTATATATATATATATATATATATATATATATAGGTTAGTAAAGCCAGGTAATACATTTTCTTTAATACATACGAGGTTGAAAGAAATGGCAAGTTCTGCGTTGGAAATTTTATTATTCAAAGTTTCCAGGTCTCTGATGAGTTTTCGCTGGGTGGCAGGAAGTAGATGAAGGAGATGAGCAAAATTCATGGTGGTACAGGGTTACATTAATGTACATGATGATACAGGATATACGACGCGTTTCACTGGACAACCAGCATTATCAAGTAAGGATAGAATGATATAAAAGGTAAACAGGAAGGGTATATATAGAGGGTGGAGGATCAGAGGAGGCGAAAATCAGGGGGCAAAAGTCTGCTATTGGTGGAGGGGTATTCTAGGAGAGCGAAAGAGAGAACCACTTCACGCATGCGCACTGGATGCGGGATGGTGGTCGGTTGGCGGGGTCGAAGCTGATTGGCTGCGTGTCGAGGGGCGTGGCCTAAGTTGCGTAGTACGTGTGGCGCCTGCGGAAGACGAAGCTGAAGGAGGTAGCGCGGGGGCTGCGTCAAGGGCACCGGGGGGCGAGGGGGGGCGTTAGGTCCTGTAGGAAAGTGCCTTTTGGCAGAAGGAAGGATCTGAGGGTCCAGAGTTTGGTTGTTGATGTTGGGATGTAAGGCTTGGATATATAATGCTTCGAGTATAGGTAATCTCCTTGGGTCACTTTCTTTATCGAGTATGGTGGTGTGTTTCTCTAACTGGTTGCGTGTGAGGTGGGGGTGGTTAGGGGTGAGATAGTGGTCTTTGATGGCTCCTGAAGGTGAAGAGTTAACCGACGTGAAAGACGAGTCTGCGTCATACCAATATAGGAATGAGGTCCACAGTCCTCATAATTACAGGTATGTTGGTAAATGACGTGATCGTCGGTCATCGGGCTCTTTATCTTGGTGGAAGCTGGTTTGTTGCGGAGAACGAGGTTGGAGGTCTTGGGGGATTTGTAATAAATTATTAATTTGATTTTGTTTTCCGGGTTGGTTGGGTGGACATGCTTGGAGATTATTTCTTTTAAGACGGCCTCGTCATTTTTGTGTTCAGAGGACATAAAATTGCGGTAGAAGATCTTAATTTCATTGGGGGGGTCAATGTTGGGAGGGCTTTGGGTGTACCATTTTTCAAGATGGTGGTTGATGGTGCTGGAGATGTCGGAGTTGGAGTATCGGTTATTTACTAAAACTTGGGATAGTCTTTCTAGTTCCTGGTGGGTGTCGGCCCAGGTAGAGCAGTGCGTGAGGGCTCTCCTAACATAGGCGGAGATGGAGGATAGAAGATAACGGCGGGGGCATTCACTATCGCCGTTGAGGCATTGTCCTGTGTTAGTTGGCTTAATGTAGACGGTGGTTTTGAACCCATGGTCGTTCAGAGCTACGAGGATGTCGAGGAAGGGGAGTTGTCCATTGTTAGATTTTTCAAAGGTGAAGTTAAGTCCGGAGGAGTTCATGAAGCGACGCTGGAGTTCCTGTAGTTCGTGGATGTCCTTGATTTGCACGAAGATGTCATCCACGTATCTACAGTAGACGGCGGGTCGTTGGGCAGCAAAAATGACGAGGCCGTCTTAAAAGAAATAATCTCCAAGCATGTCCACCCAACCAACCCGGAAAACAAAATCAAATTAATAATTTATTACAAATCCCCCAAGACCTCTAACCTCGTTCTCCGCAACAAACCAGCTTCCACCAAGATAAAGAGCCCGATGACCGATGATCACGTCATTTACCAACATACCTGTAATTATGAGGACTGTGGACCTCATTCCTATATTGGTATGATGCAGACTCGTCTTTCACGTCGGTTAACTCTTCACCTTCAGGCTGGAGCCATCAAAGACCACTATCTCACCCCTAACCACCCCCACCTCACACGCAACGAGTTAGAGAAACACACCACCATACTCGATAAAGAAAGTGACCCAAGGAGATTACCTATACTCGAAGCATTATATATCCAAGCCTTACATCCCAACATCAAAAAGCAAACTCTGGACCTTTAGATCCTTCCTTCTGCCAAAAGGCACTTTCCTACAGGACCTAATGCCCCCCATCGCCTCCCGGTGCCCTTGACGCAGCCCCCCGCGCTACCTCCTTCAGCTTCGTCTTCCGCAGGCGCCACACGTACTACGCAACTTAGGCCACGCCCCTCGACACGCAGCCAATCAGCTTCGACCCCACCAACCGACCACCATCCCGCATCCAGTGCGCATGCGTGAAGCGGTTCTCTCTTTCTCTCTCCTAGAATACCCCTCCACCAATAGCAGACTTTTGCCCCCTGATTTTCGCCTCCTCTGATCCTCCACCCTCTATATATACCCTTCCTGTTTACCTTTTATATCATTCTATCCTTACTTGATAATGCTGGTTGTCCAATGAAATGCGTCGTATATCCTGTATCATCATGTACATTAATGTAACCCTGTACCACCATGAATTTTGCTCATCTCCTTCATCTACTTCCAGCGAAACTCATCAGAGACCTGGAAACTTTGAATAATAAAATTTCCAACGCAGAAATTGCCATTTCTTTCAACCTCGTATGTATTAAAGAAAATATATATATATATATATATATATATATATATATATATATATATATATATATACTGTATATATACAGGGTGTTCAGAAAACATGTGTACAAAATGAAATGGGTGATAGGGAACACAGAATTAAACAGTTTGTACTCCATGGAGGTATGTCCTTAAATGCTTCCTTGCGGTGCTACAGGGTAGACAGTTTCAACGTAATTTCCCTAAATTTGTACTCTAACTTCTCTGTGAGTAATCCGTTTACATACAAACATGGTAATTTAATGTACACAACAGTATGAACATTACTTTATTAATGTCAGTACACTGCAAAAACAAAAGAACATTAAATTGAAGAGAAGATTAACAATCATTAATCATCAGTCAGACCTGTTTACTGAACGAAGATGTCTTATGTCATACTGTTGTGTACATTAAATTACCATGTTTGTATGTAAACGGATCACTCACAGAGAAGTTAGGGTACAAATTTAGGGAAATTACGTTGAAACTGTCTACCCTGTAGCACCGCACGAAACCATTTATGGACATACCTCCATGGAGTACAAAATGTTTAATTCTGTGTTCCCTATCACCCATTTAATTTTGTACACATGTTTTCTGAACACCCTGTATATATATACCCGGTATATATTTATATATACTTTTTTTATTATTATTATTTTGATTTTTGTTTTTGTTTGCCAAAATGGTATAATATTGTTGTAAACTTGAGTGTCTTGTATATCGTTTATTAATTTGTATTTACTCCTGACAGATGCCAAAACCAATTTCAATTACAATGGAAATTAATGCTAATGCATAATTATGTTGTGGATGTAATCTTCTGCAGGCAATAATTAAGTTAGGGTGTTGGTACATGTGTGTGTGTGTACTTACTCTAGTTGTACTTACTCTAGTTGTATTGCGGGAGTGAGCATGCTCGTTATTTCCCGCCTCCTATATGTGTAGGTGTTATATGTATCGTTGGAATGGCTGTGGATGTGTGTGTAGTCTGTATTTTTAGCCAATTGGCGACATCGGAAACGAAGGCTTAGGGTGGATCTGTATGGTACCATTCTCACTATAGACGGTACCATCTCGCCCGAAGGCTTAGGTAGCCATCAGCTTAGGTGAACCATATGATACCCATCTCGCCTTGTACCATTTTTGCCAACCCCAGATGGGACGTCACAACGTCGTCCACTTATTCCAGGTACCTATTTACAGCTAGGTGAACTGAGGCTAACACATGAAAGGAGACAAGCCCAATTTGTCTCCGCCCGGCCGGGGATTGAACCCCCGACCCCTCGTGTGTGAGACGAGAGCTCTACCTATTAGGCTACGGGCTGTGTGTGTGTGTGTGTGTGTTTGTTGTATGTGTGTTTGTTGTATATGTGTGTGTGTGTGTGTGTGTTTGTTGTATGTGTGTGTGTGTATGTGTGCATGTTTGTTGTATGTGTGTGTGTGTGTATGTGTGTGTGTTTGTTGTATGTGTGTGTGTGTGTGTGTGTATGTGTGTTTGTTTGTTGTATGTGTGTGTTTGTTGTATGTGTGTGTGTGTGTGCGCGCGCTAGTGTGTGTTCTAGGAGCAGTTTTGGTTAACCAAGGAATGTCTGTCCTGATGCACACTGTCACTTAAGGGGGCCCACCTCGTTTGTTTTCTCTCCCTCCCTCTCTCTATGGGTTGTATCCATTCGGTCCTACTGTTTTACAACGTTTATCCCCATCCAGGTGACAATTTTTTTCCTGGCGAGCAGGAGCGAGCCAGCATGTTTTTTATGTTTTTGTCAGCAGACAAAATTTGTACATTTTTCGATAGAAAAAATCTCCGGCGATGCCGGATTTCTCCATACAATGCTGGTTCGCTATCGCTCGCCAGGAACAAATCGACACCTAGATGCGGATACACGTCTTAAAACAGTAGGATGAATGGGACCGCATGGATACAAGCCAGAGAAAGATACAAAAGGAGAGAAAAAAGCATGTCAGCCCCCTTAAGAAGACCTCGCTCTAATTGACTTGGCTGCGGGTACAAATGTGTCCTGCCCTAAATGTAAAGTGCTCGGTCCGGTAAAATGGTCTGGACGGCTTTAAACCCTCTCCGACATATGACGCGATTTTGAGCCTATTAGGGATACTTTAAAGCTTTTGTTACCATCAGGGGTATTTAGAAACCTTAAGTTTAGTTACTTCAACCTCTGCAGTTGTCTTTGAGTTAGCTGTGGGCAGAAAACTAATTTTGGAGAGGTAATTATAAGAGTGAGAGAACTCTATTTATTATTGCTACTCTGGCAACCTCTGTGTCATATGTGCGTGAAATGGTTAATTTAACCGTATTTGGCCGAGGGAGGCCTTTTTGGGGCTCCCGTGTTTCGCTCCATAAGTCAGGTTAGGTCAGGTGCACAGTGGTGAGCTGAAGGTCTTGTGGGATAAGCCTTTACAACAGCACCTCTTATATACTTTTCGAAGAGTGCTGAGAGGGGGAGAAGGGGTGTTGGAAAGTTTAAGACGTTTCCCCCCATTAGTGTTGGACATAAATATGTTCCCTGCCTTCTGTAGTTATTAAGGGGGGATGGTTCACTTCTTGGTCGATTTTTGTTCTTTATATATTTATTATGTTCTAGTTTCCTCCCTAGGCCTCCATCAAACTTTAAAAAAACACAACCCCAGGATCCCCCATGAAGATATGTTTTTACATTTTTCGGTAGAAATGTCCCGGCCGAAGGCCGATTCCACCTAAATTACAGGCTTGCTATCGCTCGCCAGGAAAAAATCGACACCTAAATGACACGAAAAGTCTTAATATTGAAAAAGAAAAGCGGCGAAAGATCTTAAAATCTATAAACAAATGGGGCGAACGTCTAAAAATATGAAAATTAATGGGGCAAAACGTTAGAATTAAATACGCAATCACATATATATACACTCGAACACCTAAATATATGCAATTAGTAACACACATACACACACGCACGCGCACAATCACTCACCCTCCTACACGCACACACAAACACACACACTCCTAGACGGACAAATAAACTACTACTACTACTACTACACACACACACACACACACACACACGTACACTCCTACATATACACATACACACACACATACATACACACACCTACACACACACGCACAACTACACACCTAGCTGTAAATAGGTACCTGGAGTAAGTGGACGACGTTGTGACGTCCCATCTGGGGTTGGCAAAAATGGTACAAGGCGAGATGGGTATCATATGGTTCACCTAAGCTGATGGCTACCTAAGCCTTCGGGCGAGACGGTACCGTCTATAGTGAGAATGGTACCATACAGATCCACCCTAAGCCTTCGTTTCCGATGTCGCCAATTGGCTAAATACAGACTACACACACATCCACAGCCATTCCAACAGTACATAAAACACTTAACATGCATTTCACGCAATACATTCCCAGTTAAGGAGGCGCGATAATAATGAGCTTAGCTCGCATTGCGTGGATTCCCCTTGACGAACAAGTAACTGAGTAACTGAGTAACTGAGTAACACACACAACTACACACACCCACCCACTGTCCTATTATAAGTAAAGTTGTGGGCTTCATCACACAGCTTCTCCTCTAATCTGCCTCCTCCGTCATCCGAGTGGGTGTTCAAGGGCTACAAACTTGTATACGGGGGACATACACATACAGATATACATTTGGTTTTCTATGTGCGTGAGGGAGACAAAAGGCAGAATTGCCTGTAGCGAGTGCCTCCCCCAGAGTCGAAAATGTGACAGGGCCAAACTCAAGGGACGTGCGAGCCAAAATGCCTGGACACACGGAGTTCGAAGCAATTTAAGTGATATCAAGAGGGAAAGACTGATTCTGGGAGAGGGTTCCAGAGTTCAGCTGTTGAATAGAAGAAAGACTAAGAATAACGTTTCACTCTTGTGTTGGAGAGTTGCATATAGTAGGGGTGGGATTGTGTTGCAAGACGGGTACTAGATACCCTACGTAGAGGAGGTTGTGTAGACTGGGATAGCTCTGAGGAACACTGATTATTGTAGTAGCAATAGAATAGCGAAATAGATGCAACGTTGCGGCAAAGAGAGAGAGACTGCAGAGAGTTGGTGAGTGGACGAGTTAATGATACGAAAGGCTTTCCTTTCTACTTTTTTAGGAGTGTGGTGTGAGAGGATCATCCCCACACATGTGAATAGTACAAGGACACACTGTGCCCCTGTGCAGAGCAAGAAGCTGTGCAGGGGTAAAGCACCCCTTGAGGCAGTTAATTGAACACACCCAGCTTCTAGGAGGCTGCCTTAGCAAGACTGGTAATATGGTCCTTCCAAGAGAGAACAGAAGAGAGACACATAAACACCTACTGCCACACACACACACACACACCCACGCACGCACGCACACACACACACACACACACACTTCACGGTCACGGTGGCCGAGCGCGCTTAGTACTCTGTATTGGGAGCACTAGCTCTGGTGTCGGGGGTTCAATCCCAGGCGCCGGCAGGGGAAGTTCTCTCAAAAAACTTTCCCTGGCCGTGAAGGCAAGATCTGGGCGGATCGTCTCGGGGGACCCACAAAGTCTCCTGCCCACGTCCTACTCCCTTGGGAGTATGTAGGCGCTCTCGTTTGCTGCCAGGATCAGTCTGTTGATCCATTAGGATAAGATCTAGGTTAAGTCTGTGTATTTTCAGCCCCATTGGCTGCCGGCTTGAAATAAACCGATTATTATTATTATTATTATTATTACACACACAGAAGCACTTTTAGCTGCAACCTGCCCCTGCCATTTTTGCCTTCGCAGGATGAATGGGGCTTAGTTGCTCACTCACAGCTCGAAGCAGCCCCATCTCTGAAGCTGCATTGCTCCAGTGTTTCACTGTCTCACCCCCTAGACTCAGACCCTCACTCACAGAACGCCACCTATTGAGCAGTGAACTCACTAGGCATTGTTCCCCTGTAGCATATTTTGAATATGGGAATATTCATACAGTGCTATTTTGATCAGGGAACAACGAGGGTATTTATTTGGCGTTTCGGTGGGTTTTGTGGTAATGCAGTGACACGAGGTACATCACAAATTCCATTCCAATAATATTGTCCCATTGACATATTGGGATTTGAACCCGGGTCCATTGAATTACCAGTCCAGTGGCATGAGCACTCCACCACACCTCCCCTTGTCCCTCAATACTTTCACCTGACCTGACCTGGCCTCATCGTTACCGACCTGTACCAATGTGGTGGTGAAAATATCCGTGGGGATGGAAGGACACTGCACGAAGAGACAATATTGACCTCCACATATCTCCTTCCCTCCCTAACGAAGTTGTCAACCTCCTCATAACCGAATATCCATCGCTTAAGGGGAGATTTCCACTAGCGGATATTTTTCTTGACTCCTTTTTCCCTCATGTTTAGCCCCATTGCTTTTCTAATTTTAAGACGTTTGCCCCATGATTTTGACGATTTTAAGAACTTTCGACCCATTTCTGTAAATTTTAAGACCTTTTGTGCCATTTAGGTGTCGATTTTATCCTGGCGAGCGATAGCGAACCTGTAATTTAAGAGGAACCGGCTTTCAACCGGGACATTTTCTACCAAAAAATTTACAAATTTATCTTGAAATGTGCTCAAAGGGGTGTAATCTTTAGCTTGATGGACAGCTAGAGACCAAACTAAAAACTTCCCCTTAAAGCTAGCTGACCACAACAGAGGCCGCAGTGGTCATCCCCATGTCTCTATAGGACATTGCTCTGACGTAGCCTAGGATGAACGAACTCACTTCATGTTGTATTATGTATGTATATAGCGGGGGGGGGGGGGGGGGGGTCGACTCGAGACAGAGCCCGAAAAAAAGAGGTTCTTCTCAAACTAAATTCAATAATCTAATTTAATTTGTCATAATGCATTTAGCTACAAAACATAGCTAATTGATATCCCTTCAAAACTCTGGACTGTTATTTCAATTCTTGTATTTGTTTTGTCTTATTTGGCTATTGTCATATTAAAACAAATAAGGTCGCCATAGCACCGCGAGTCTTAACCCTTGTTTAGCGGCGGCGGACTTAAGTCCGCCTCTAAAAATCTGGACTATGTGGCGGCGGCGGACTTTAGTCCGTGTGCAATTTTGGCGCAATATTGGCTCTGAGAGAGAGACGAGCGGTGGGAGGAGCGTAGGTTACCTCATGACCGCTCGCCACGACCGTCGTGGGCCCACTGACATGTACTCCACACTACTCCACCCTCCCTCACTAGCTACACACGTAATTATGTAACTAAATGACTGTATTTTAGCGATTTTGCCCTTCGGTTGCACGATCGTTGCAAGACAACTAGCCATCGTAGAAGGATGGTTCGGGTGTCATTGGAAAGCTCAATTTACGCCCTTTCAGGGATACATATTTGTATTACGCTCTGGCTCTTGTTTATGCATGAAAAGGAGCACGGAAACAACCCCATTTATGGTAAAAAAAAAACCCGCTGGGCGGCACAGTGAAATATACTCCACTACCCGCTCTTTGAGTGTTAACCATCAAATCAAACTATACGGAAATGTCCCAATTTAATCAAATCGATGTGTATTAGTCAGTTAAAGCTACTTTAAGGCGCAGTGAATCTAGGTTAGGTTACTTCGGGTTTATCACAATCCACTGCTATATAATTTATAATTATATGCTGAGAGTGCAAAGTTCACAGGAAACTTGGTGAATATGCTCCCCCCTCCCCACCTCCTGGTTCTCTAAAGTGGCTATATCAAACGGAGTATTATTTCGTTTTGATGACGACCAGGGGAAGGTAAATGTTTACAGTTTATCCCATACAATCATAAACCCTTCAGTGAGATAACGACATTTTGCATTTTGTATGTAGTTTATGAAAGGCGTCTCATAATCAAAAGACTTACCCATTTTAGTAGTGAAGGACGTTTTCCCTTTTATTTTAATTATTAGTAGACGATTTTATTCAGCTTAGGAGGGATGGTCAAGGCATTAATCGAGATAGTTTACACCCCTTTGATTCCAAAACTGGTAATAAACCGATAAGTGCGTGGTAATCTATATTTTATTAATTTCACCACAACACCAAACACCCCCAATGAAATTAATTAAAATATATATGTGATCCACCGGGAATCGAACCTGGGTTATCACACACATATTTTTTACACCTTAACCATTACACCACCAGGATGGTTAAAGGTTTATGCACACGCCTACGACTTATTATCCATTCTCGAATACTGGATATTAATCTAATCATATTCATATTCCCAACCGCGCTATGGTAGCCTAATGTTTAAGTGAGAGGAAGGAATATTCATGCAGAATGGGTTCAATGTACGTAAAGTAACTCACCGAGTAGAGTAATCCCTATTTGCCTGTATTCTGGCTTGAAATAGACAATATTCTTAAACTCAGGTAAGCTCTTGTCTTCAAGGGTTAAAGCCCGTTCTGGATCGATAATAATCGTCTATAAGGCACAATACAATACCAGGAGGGGTTATTGTAATGCAGGAATAACAAGAAGTAGGTTAAGGGGGCAGTGCTGGGTTTTTGGTTTATATATATATATAATATATATATATATATATCAGTGATGGGTTTGTTCTTGGGGAACCTCAAGTAACAGATGAAGAGTACAAAGGAGTACAAAGGAAATCAAGCAACAACAGGTCTAGTGACCCTTCTAGGCTGCTTGTCCTCCAAAACACTGAGGATCAAGTGTCCAAACAGTGGTTTAGAGTGGGTAAGGGAACATTGGAAAGGGAACTACTGCCCTGCCACTAACGTGGCAGGACTAGGAAGTTAGTAGGGGACATATGGGTTAGTAACTGAGGGGAGGATAAAATAAAGTTATTCATTTACAAACGCAGTCAGTCGCGGGTTTGATGCGAGATATTTGTCTAGGCGGAATTTAAATGAATCAACGGTGCTGCAGTCTATAACGTCTCGGGGAAGCCCATTCCACAAGTTGACAACTCGATTGAAGAAGAAATTCTTAGATTCGTGTGAGTTAAAAGATTTACCAATAATTTTGCAACCGTTTCCCCGCGTGTAATTAGATTGGTCGATAGTGAAGTACTTACTACAGTTCATATTGTCGATGCCTTTGATGATTTTGAACACTTGAATTAAGTCACCTCTTAATCTGCGCTGGGTTAAAGGAAATAATTTAATTCTCTAAGACGCTCTTCGTATGGTTTGTTCTTTAGGCTAGGTATCATTTTGGTAACTCTACGTTGAACTCGTTCTAGCTTGTTTATGTCTTTTTGGTAATAAGGGCACCAGCATTGAACGAAGTATTCCAGAAGAGGGCGGACTAAGGAATTGTAAAGGGTTAGGATTACGTCTTTGGATTTATGCTCAAATGATCTGCCTATAAAGCCAATTATTTTGTTTGCCTTATTAACAACTTCTGAACATTGTTGACTCGGTTTTAGGTTACTCGATATTGTTACTCCCAGATCGGTTTCTCTGTTTACATTCTTAAGCTGAGTGCCATTCATCGAATAGTTTGCTTTCTCATTTAGGTATCCGATATGTAGTACTTTACATTTATCCGCATTGAAACTCATTTGCCAAATTTGGGCCCAATGTGACAATTTATCTAGATTGTGTTGCATATCGTCAACTTGATCTTTTGAGAGTACGCTATTTGCAATTTTTGTATCGTCAGCAAATTTTGAGATTGTACAGGTGAGACCCTCATCTATGTCGTTGATGTAAATTAGAAAGATAATTGGTCCTAGTACCGATCCCTGGTGTACCCCGCTACTTACATTGGTCCATTTAGATGCCTTACCGTTTATGACTACTCTTTGCTTTTTGTCATAAAGAATACACAGAGGATACACAGGGTAGCAGCAAACAGCATGGTGCAGGATAAAAATGATGACCAGGTGGGGGGCCAGTACTTTATTTAGCAGTCAAACGTTTCGACACTCGTGTGTCATCTTCAGTGTTCTAGAAAACAATAATAAAACATATAGCCAATATTTAAAAATAAACTCGCGAAAAGCGAGTATATTATAACTAAAAATGTAGCCTCAACATAGCTACACTGGGAAAATATTTAATCACAATGGATATATAGAGGGGCTGCCGAAAGGCAGTTATTAAGGGGGGGTCTTTCTTTAAAAATATATAGAGACTCTAAAATCCTAAGGTTACCGGTATTACAGGAGTCAAGAATGCTAAAATCTTTATAGCTTACAGCAAGGTTACAACCGTAGCAATGCTCTCTCACGGCTGAATGAGGAGGGTTACTGATGGGGAGGCCGGTTCTACTGGACTGACCCTTGTGCTCATCCATCCTTACTTTGAGAGCTCGTATTGTGCTCCCAATATAGCTCTCTGCTATATATATATATATATATATATATATACTGTATATATATATATATATATATATATATATATATATATATATATATATATATTGTTAAGGCCCTACAATGCTGAACCCAAGAGATTAAAATTCAAGCAAGGGTAACGATAGCATGCTGTTGCGATCAGAAGGCCAAAAGGGGGAATGTCAAATATAATCACGAATAATGAAGAAGGATGATATTAAACTCTTTTGATTTTCGTATTAATTATAATTACTATTAACTAGGGAAAACGAACAGGTTGATAAGCGTGATAATTCAGTCAACCAAGACAAAGAATAATAGTTGGCTAAGCGCCGAGTGAAGGCTTCGAGTAAATGCACTCGTTACAAGGAATGAACACTACACAAAAAGAACATTTGAAGACAACGGTTAATCAACACTTAGCACGCTGAACAGTAAACTGAATCACACTCAATTACAGACCGATGTATGATACCATATAATATCACCAGATAACACGCTCGGACAACGTGTACACTCAAGAACACTAATCAGTGTTCGTTACACAATACACAACACACGATAAAACTCAGAGCTCCTCACAACACTACGGCTCGTTACACATACACAATAATGCACCAATGCTGTCTAATCTCCCCTTCAAAGGACAAAACAGTACACTACCTATTTGTCTTAACACACAAACCAGCAGACAACACGTCACGCATATCCAGGGGTAAACCCAGACCAGCGTGAAGGGAAGCACTTCCTCCACACCACTGCCTCTTCGGGCGCTCCAACAGGTACTAACTCTCAGCTCTTCCCTCCCTACACACATCTCTTCCCTAAGCCCTAACTTTCGGCAAGGAAATGGAGTTACACTAGACTTATAACAGAGTCACACGAAATGTCTGATAGAGGTCTCCTGCCGTGGGAAACATAGATCTTCCCAGGCCTATGTATGGTCCACGTGTATACGTGGATGGAGGTTCCCAGGCTCGTTGTTTTGCATTACTCGACACCGCTGCTATCGGGGTAGATTAAGGGGATCGCCTCCCTCTCTCTCTCCTTCTCTGCTACTTCTGCTACCACGCGGTGACAATATATATATATATATATATTATTTACTTTTTAGTTTCCTCGCTAGTCCTCCATCAAGCTTAGAAAAACTGCCCCTAGACCCTCTTTCAAGATAAATTTGTACATTTTTCGGTAGAAAAATGTCCCGGCCAAAGGCCGGTTCCTTCTAAAATTAGAGGCTCGCTATCGCTCGCCAGAAAAAATTGACACCTAAAGGGGATGAAAAGTCTTTTTGACAAAATAATTAGGCAAACGTTCTAAAAAACACCAAACTAACGTTCGTTCCGAACGTCTTAAAACCTCAAAGCTATTATGCTAAACATGAGGGAGAAGGAGGTTAAAAAAGCGAGTACTACCCCCTTAAAGCCATTTGAGTAGGCAAACAGAAAAATATAAAGAAATTAAACTAATTCAATTTGAGATGAAAATAAAAGAGGAGGGTAAGACAAGAGGAACTCTAACTGTGGTATCACACACGAACATTTTGTTCTCAATTATTTGCCGCAACTCAAATCTTGTAGCTTCATGAATACATGTTTATAACAAATATGTCACCTACGTCAAGTGTACTCTACTTCATATTACAAGTGCACAATAGTCATAAAACCTTGCCAGATTAAACGTATCACAAATTGACGACGAAAGCAATAGTGACATCCTCTAGAGTCCTTCAACCGCCAATCCCAAATCTCAATTTGGTTGAGGGGATCGCCAACCTTGATTCAGAATGACAATGGAGTAAACATTGGGAAGTACTGTACTGTATTTTCAGACTTATTTCTGTGTTAGGACCCACACAACAAATTCCAATACCACGCATAAAAGTATATTTATTAAATCATTACCGTACTTACAATCTCACAGCTATACAATCTCCTAGATAACCATAAATGAACTCATGAGAATGAGGTAACTGCTAGTCTTTATTAACTAATAAAAACATTATAGCATATTTAAAAATAATATCTATATTCATTACCTGCAAACACTAAAACAATAGTTCATTGACTGAAAAAACAAAACAAAAAAACAATACACCTTGATAAAGAAAAAAAAACTACCCGTCAATTATTCGATTTTAAGCCCTTCTGTATCAGCGACGTCTTTTTAATGTTATTTTAGCTATATTTAGACGATTGTGTGCAGCTTAGGAAGGACCTGTGATAGTTATAAGGGTGAATGGAGATAGTTTGAAGCCTTATACTTGCTAGAGATCCTGAATAAAATCGTCTAATAGTTGCCAGCATGTAACGCAAAGGACGTCACCGGTATTGAATGGGCTAAGCCTTTGTATACGATAAGTCCCTTAGCAATTTTCTATGGTATTCATCAACATTTTTGAATAAGTTTAGGAAGGGAGGGCAAATCTGTATAGGCCTAGGATCAATTAAAAGTTAGTCAGCAAAAATATAAATAATAATAATAAATACAAATAAATATATAAATATATAAACATATAAATACAAATACAACTAAATACTGAAAGGTTGAAGATAATTAAACACACAGTCATTAACCTCCAAAATATGTAGATACAATTGTTCCTAAAAAAAATAAGCATACCTAAATTTACAGATCATAACCGAAGCTAACTAACATAATCTAACCTCAATATTGCACGAAGAGAAACTGACCGAGGGTTGAAATATGCAGCACTCCATGCAGTTCTGCCTTTTGTCTCCCTCACTCATATCGAAAAAAAAAAAAAAAAATCCTGACCAGATATCCCAGGCTCTCTCTTCTACTAACGTAAAACGAAAAGGCATATGTGACGCATGTCGAGTATGAGCATGCTGTACAGAACGCCCAGTCAGGCCCCACCCTCGCTAGGATCGTCAGGGCAGGAACTTTGGCTGTAGTCTGTGTAGAGTTTCCTAACTCAGTTTATGTGAACCGTTGTACTATAAGTATTATCATTATGTATTTTGTTTTCTTCTAAGTCAACGAGTTCTATTTTATATCATTAGTTATAAGTATTGTGTGTGGGACTTATATACAATGATGAGAGAGAGAGTTATGTAACGACAGCCAGTGAGCGCGCCACGAGGTGTGTAGGCCTAACTCCCTCCTCCCTTCCTCCCTTCCTCCCTTTCAGCGCGTGGGAAGTTCTTTGTCGATCCCAGATTGAGAGGGTATATGACGTCATGATTGCCAGTGGGCGGTCCTTAGTGTTGGCGATATGCTCGCTACAGGGCCGAGTATAAAAAGAGAGGTCCTCGCCACAATTCTTCAGAACTCATCAGGCAAAGCGACCTCTCATATCCCTTGCAACTATCGATATTCTTCCGACTGATGTGAACTTTCTCTACTCTCTGAACAGCCTATTTTCTTCTCTTCTCGTCCCTTTTTAACCAATGACCCCTTTGGTGCAGATTTAGTCAGCCAAAGTATTATCGCTTGAGTTCTCACGAGATAAGTGCCTGTTAGATAGCCTATTTTTGGAAGGGTTAACTAGAATAGGATTGATTGATGTTTGTTGCACTCGTATATGTATTTCCCTGTGTACTATTATTCATGTTCCTGTTTTCTGCTGGTTTAGGTAATGCTAGACTGGGATAGGGTTCCTCGAGTTGTGATTTCCTATGAGTGCTAGGTTGGTTGAACCAGCACAATTGCAACGGAGACGTGGGAAGCCTAGGGGGTCTTTTTGATTGTGTACCGTGGGAGTTTAGCACTGTGTTGCGAGTGAGGGCTTTTGCCTGTGCCACCCAACACTGTGCTATCTCATTTGCTTGACTTTGAGAGGATCGCCAGGAGAGAACCAGATACTAGTGATCTGGATCTCTCAAGAGAGCATCCCGTCAATTACCGTAATTTGGCCGCACAGTCTTAAGGACCTCGCTAGGCTACGAGCCGCTTGCTCAGCCATTGTCTCTTAACCTTAGATATCCCAGCTAGACTTTGCTCGACCAGCAGATACAGTATAGTATTGAAGCTTCTCCTTATGTATATTATTGTTTAAGCACTATTGATTTCATGTGTGGCACGCTTAGCTACTTCAGAGATTAGTGGCCCACGAG